>JARJLF010000681.1:0-148413 GCA_029378395.1 Mycena leptocephala | reverse complement strand
CGTACACGATTCCCGGGTCTATCACTTCAGGATGCGATCGAGAAATCAATCGAGAACAAAGCGCGGCTGGAGCGGGAGGCCAAGGAGGTGGAGGCAGCAAAGGAGGCATTAAAAGAAGCAGCCAAAGAGAAGCCCGCAAAGGAGAAGCGGAAGCGGAAGAAAAAGGACAACCCCGCGGCCACCACACAACTTGAGTTGGAATCAACAACCCAGCCACAAGCAGCGAAAGCGAGTCGCGGAAAGAAGCGGCAACGAGCTGAGGTTGATCGGGACTTTGCTGAGGGTGAAGAGGACCTTGAATACCAGCCACGACCTTCGAAATCGCGCGCGGTGAAGGAATAGAATAAATTCGTTTGTGTACGTTAGGACAAGATGACAGCATCAGACATCGATCTCCTTGCGTTCTTCCACGACCGAACTATCCCATCCGTCCTCCTGAGACCCCTCCTGCGACCATTCCAACATCACAGGCTGAGATCCATCCTCGACCTCGGCAAGAGTGCAGTCAGGATCAAAGTCGGATCCCATCTCAGACTTCCAGCCATAGCGTTGCGGAAGATACTGAGCAATTTCTTCGATGTGGTTCTCCGCTCGATGCATTCGGATGCCTAATCCTCCGACTCGGGTCTGGAATGCAAGGCAGTCGGTCCGCATGTGCTGCCATTCAAGCTGCAAGTCGCGAATGACACGTTCGGTGGTCGCCTTGGTATCAATCTCGTGGCGAAGACGGGCAACCTCGTGCTCCAAGTGAGAGATACGAGCACGAAGAATGTCTTGTTCGCTCAATTGTGGGAGAACGGGATGCAGATCTTCCATTTTGGGCTCCACCTCGCGACGCTGTCTTTTCAAAGAATTTGTTTGAGAAGTGGCAAGTATTTGGGGAAATACTGAAGGTGAGGTTAGAACGAGCTGTAGGCCCAGCGAGTCAAGTGGTACCGTCACGGGAAGAGGAAAGGTTTTCCTTTTCAATTTTGACCACGGTAGGCTTGACCTCGTCTCGTGGTGCAGATCGAGCGCCTTCGCAGAAGTGTTTCATGCCCGAAGAGAGCTCTTGCAATTCCAATTGAGTCTCCTCTCCAGCTGGAGCGCCCAAATAACGCGTGAAGGCGTCCTTGTCCAAGACTTGTGAATTCAAGTAGCCAAATTCCGGATTGAGCGCGCTGGAAAATTAAGGTCAGAACAATACCAATATTCACAAAACTAAAGTCTTACAACGACGTCTTCGCTGCACCGCTCTCCTTTGCTTTTCTGCTGCGAGTGTGGATGGACATTGGGCAAGGCGAAGCCCAAAATGGTTTGTTTGTCAGTCTTTTGGTTTTTCCTGTCTTTTTCATTCTAATGTCTCCCACTCCCTCTCATGTCGCAGAGCCCTTCTTCCGACTCCTCTGGCATCCTCCGCACTCAGCGCACACCGAGTCGCCACTCGCCTTATCGTCGTGGGCACCACAGTGGTCCTTCCCGTGGTGGAGGTGAAAATTTCAATCCTATGGGACCTGGCCACCCGGGCGACTTCAACGCACAATACCCCGCATACAATGGCAACTCCAGCGCGGGCTATGGGATGCCGTTCACTCCTGTCCACAACTACGAGCCATCCAGACGACTTTCCTCGATAGCGCTCATCGCAAAGCTGCCCATGACTTTTCTAAGGTACGTGGGCCTTCCATTCGATGTAATACTCTCTCATATAGCCCTCTCTCACAGCTCGGCGGCGAGGACCGCGCAATCACCATGTTCCTCTGACTCCTCGGTATGGAGCAGCAAAACAAGAGAATTGAGCAAAAGATCGATGATACCAAGGCTCATGTGCAGGCCATCGGTACCTACTGCATGCAGAATTGGAGGCCATCGAAGCAGCAAGTCGTACGTCGTTATTCCCCTCTCTGTCTAACGCTCAGTGTCTGACATGTCGGGTAGAAACTGCTCAAGTCTCTTCTCAGGCACTACATTATCCGGCCGCTCACGTCCTACAGCAACTTGATTCCCATCGTGGAGGTGAGTCGTCTCGACCGTCGCGTCCAAATTTCCCGTCTCACCCTCATAGACTTATATTCATGACCACGCGAAGAGGCTGCATCTGGAGCTGTACAAGCAGGATCCTACAGTCAAAGCCTTTGTGCACGACCTGCTCACGGTCGAAAACAATGCTGTGGGAAGTGCCATACGCAAAGTGGTATGTCGTCCAAGTCATGTCTATTCACCCTAACGGCAGTATCCTAGATTTTCCTATCCGTGAAGGAGAAGACGGACTTGGAGACATTCAGCAAAAAGATTGTGAACGGCTACCACTTGCCTACGATCCCGAGCATCCCGCCAAAGGACATCATGGCCTGCTTGGGTCTCATGGTAAGATTTTCCTTGCCGTGTTTTCCTCGATGGTCGTTGACATTGGCCAGGTCGCTCGTCCGTTGGCCAAAAAGGCGAGTACACGTGGTGGAGATACCGGCTTTTGGACCAACCTCGAGGCCGAGCTCGACAATCTATTTGAAAAAAATGGGAACAACCGCGATGGCCCCAAGTGGCGCGAGTAAGTACCCTGATTTCATTGCCATGACCGACGCTAATGCTGTGATGGCAGATGGGAGCAGGACATCATCAACGCCGATAACAGTAGGTATCTCCGTCGCGGAGCCGAGAGCAATGCACGCACGCAGGAGGAGATTGACGCTGCAGTCCTCGCGGGACCTGCATCTGGCGGTGAGACCGCGGCTGCCTCTGCGGCCACAGCTGCGCCGGGGTCTGATGACGAGGATGGAGACGCCCAAGGTCTCGAAGAGCGGGACGTTAATATACCTGCGCTAGGTGATCTTGCCGCTCTCAGTGTCGGCCCTGTTGTTCGCGACCCGTAGATTACAGTCACCACAAAAATTATCCTGCTTTACCTGACCTCGAGCCTATAATTGTAATTCCATGTAGTCTATTATATGGCCAATTATGTTTTTTAACCTATTTACACGTTGCACTGCCCAATGAACAGTAACTGAAATTCCGATGTGCAGTCCATTGGTTTCTGAGGGTTGGTCCATTGGATACCAACGATCTGCGTATCCAATGGATGGCCATCGGGTGGCCATTGGATTCCGACGGTCATCAAACCCGTCAAAATCCGATGACTCCCGGATAGCCGTGTAGGAATTCGGGCAGCATACAGCTGTTTTCAAAAATTCAAAAAAGTAGAGCGCGAGGGAGCGGTAGCGACCGAGCGTAAATAGCATTAGACGAAGGAGAGTGCTGAACTTTATACAGAGGGCTGGGACCCACTACGCTGGGGCTAGCGTTTCGTCTGTGAAAAGACTTGTCAGGTGGCTGTGTCCCCATATATCACACGACCGGTTTGGCGGCGCCTTTGGCGCCAAACAACCTGTGCCGACGCGGGGAGTCGCGGATTCCTTTCGGCCTCGACGCGTTTTCCTCCATTCGCGACGCGTCAATCCCCTCCCGACTCTCAATTCTGAACGATGTCAGCACGTCGTCGCTCAAATGACATTTTTGATAGATTAGATTTTGCTAAGTCCCAAATCAGTAATATAAAATTGAGTTTTTGACAAATTTATGTGCATTAGTATACTTTGAATAGCGTAGCTAACTTAAATGCCTCTTAAATTGAGGAACCAGCGGTGTGATTTCAGGAGACGGTGAGTCGATGACGTAGGGATGATGACGAGAATTGGATTGTTTGTTGCAAGCAACATTGCCGCGGTCTGGGATTCCGAAAGTCTTGATCGACCAGTCATTGACCAGTCAATGACCCCGTCTATGCATTGACGGGTCAATATCACTGACTTTTATTGATGGTCAGTGATTGACCTTGACAACACTGGTTAGTGCCACTAGCTTTGCAAACAGCTGTAGATTCGCAAATGACATGGTCCGCCGACCCGTTTATGGGCACAGCGCTGAGCTACAGCTCGTTGGCGCCAGGACAGCGGCATCGGGGTTAAGGCCCTTTATCTATCTGCCTGGAATACGGCAAATGGGGCACCGCCTGCGTAACCCGGGGTCTGCGAATCCAAGCGACTCACCATAATTCAATTAAATGTCCGTGAAACACCAAGTATCGACCCGCCTTTCGCCGGTGATGAAATGCAAAATAAAATATAAGGGATAAATCATCTTGAAACAAGTGCCAAAACCCTAGGTATCAGGCCGGTCGATATGCGTATCGATAGTTTAAATTTGGAATTACATTTAGAGGAAGACTAAATGAGAAGTATGGATGGCGGGCGTACATATCACAGGCTCCCAGTGCGGACTGAATTTCTTCGAGCTCCAACAGGAACTGCAGATTTCGAAAGAGCATTTGACCGGCTTCCGTAAAAAGGATAGAGCATGAAATACGATCTTCTGGGCACCCGACAAAAAGAGGCTTTCGACCCCAGGATGTTCTTGAGTCGGTATCGCCTATCCGTGATCAATTTGGGTGTATTCGACGCGGGCCGTGGACATACGCCCTTACGCTCTGGTGATGATCCAATCCTAAAGGACAAGAGCTCGCATTGCTATACATACACCTTATAATGGACGCTTTGCTGGCGTATTGCCTTGCGAAGGCAGGATATTAGTTCTGTCAGCCAAATGGACGCCATTCTAGCACTCGTGTCTCGAGAGGTGCCAGCCATGACTGAAATTATCCAGAAGCTCGAGTTCAGGTAAGCCACATACGACGCGAACGGTGTTCGGCATGTGGTAGTGTACACAACCTCGCCCACGAGAGTGTTGAAGTTGAACTCGCTAGTGACGGAAGCACACCTGTTGTTTCGCCAAATATTTGTATCGAGGTGCATTGCATGGTATTTGATACGACTTATCAATGCGTGTCGCGATTCGCGTCGGTACGGAGAGAGGAGCAGTTCCCGGAATTCCAGACCCAGCGCATGAGGCCGACCGGCAGTCACCCGGGGTTTAGTATGGGGCGCACCTCGTTTGTCTTGCTCTAAGTTCTTGTAGGAGGCAGAGGCATTAACCAAGAGGGAGTCCATATTATGCAGAGCTGAGCAGTAGCATACCTGAGTCCGCCGCAGTCAAAGCAAAGAGTTCGAGAGTCAAAGGAAGGACATCTCGGCATTTGTAGTCCGGCCCGAGCAACATAGGGGCTCTTTCTTAGGGGACTCCCGGTGAGACATCTGTGCTCGCTGTCCGAGGCGACGAGCTCAGCGCTAGCAGATGTCGGATTTCGTCGTCTCGTCTCGAGAGAGGACCCACAGACGCATAATTGCGATGGCTATCACAAACCTGAGCTATTAGGTCATCTCGGGGGACTAATCAAAAATCGTAAGATGCCATGCCCTCCGGATTTCCAATGCCAACGCAATGAGCATATTCTCAAGCAAAATGGTTGAGAATTGATCTCAGGAGAGCCATCCGATGGAAAATTCGTTGAAAACAGAAAAAAACGGGCCGTGCCCTAAGTTCCGCAAACATCTGTAAGACAATTTTTTTGCCGCTGTTGTAGCAGGTGTAAAAAATTAAGGGAGTGTATGCCTACAATTCTCCACCCGAATACTCAGTTGATCTGTAACGTCCCCAGGGTTCTCCGGTTGTCGACAGTTCTTTTTTGAAGTTTTTCCCACCACCCTCAGCAGGAAATGCCTGGCGACTCGGAGATGTACCGCCTCGTACCTGCAGAATTTTCCGGTCGACAACTAGGGAAAATATATGATCCACTCGGTCTTCTCCTGTTGGGCATTCCACCTCTTTCTCCCGGCGCTTACTCCTACTTCTTTGTCCCTCCTTGCCTTACTGACTCGTCTCTTTACAGCGCGGCGCTCAAACACGCAATCATCTCAAGGGAACAGAGCGGTTTCGTTGGTGCGTCCTCCATCCCCATCTCCCCTGCCTCTCTTCCCTCCTTTCCTCTGCTCTCTTCCCTCCGACGAAAGACGGAAGAGGCTAGATGCCCAATAAGCGCTCGCCGCACCTATCATTTCGTAGGATATATCGTAATACTCGTGCACACGGGCACCGTCGGGGTGGGCGCAGACAGGTGCGTGTTTGGTGCGATCGTCCCTGTATCTCCTGCGTCGGGGCGCGCGAATGCGGATGGACGTGTTGTGTTGATGTCTCGCAATGCGACACGACATCGGTCTTGTATTTAGACAGAGGCGTGATTTTGAATGTAAACATGTAAACAACAACAATAACATCAACCAGAGCAACTCCGGACCGTGATGTCCGGGACTGCCGCGGCTCATTGCGTCATCGGCCCCACAGCCTCGGCTGATCGGCGAGAATTGATGCGAGATCAGATCACCGAATAAAGAAGCGAATTGCGACACGAGGGTGTGTAGCGCGAGGTCGACCCCACCCCGATAGAAACTTAGACGAAACGTTCTACAATCCCGGTTTTTTTACCCGACTTTGTGGCTGGAGGCCAAGGCCAGAGAAACTACGCAAAACCACGAAAACACGAGTAGGTGGCCGCAGCATTATATTCTTGGCTGCAGATCGGAATTGAGCAATACATAATGTGGATTACTAGTAGGAGTACATATTCAAGTCAACAACAGACCAGACAGCCAACTACGTGCAAAACAAGAGAACAACAAAAGACCGGAAAGGGAAGGCATGACTAAAGACAAAGTACACATTGCCCGAATGGAGACGGTATAATTACCATAAAAGTAAACAATTCCAACACATTACATGACATCATCGACGATTTTCGACCTCGCTGGCTCGCAAAACGTGACTAAATAAACGAGTTTAAAAATAAATTTTTAAGACTCGTAATCATAGCACTATGTAGCGCCGTAGCTAAGTCATTTATTTCCTGATCTGAGTACATTTTCAAATACGTGAACGTATTGCAATGCCTTATATTTTCAGACACGTGACCGTATTTCCCTCCTTCACATTTTAACATTTTCAACCCCCAGCACACCTCCAGAGCCATTTTCTGAGGTGCGCGCACCCCCAATGGATAGCCCTCCCCTTGAACTAACCTCGAGTTTTACAGCGTTATAGGGCATAAAATATAAATCTAGGAGACAAAAGGAAGGGATAGAATTTCATTTATTATAGCAGCTTGAACGGAAAAAAGTGAGCAAAAATGAATAAATCTTTTGAAGGCCCCTCAAATTTCAAACTCCGGCCCAGCCCTTTGACAGCTCCGAGAGTTCCAGCCTGCCTACGGCAACTGGCTCGCCCAATTGTTGCTATTCGTAGGCAGGCTGGTTACGAGCCTAGCGGGGGACTGGAAAACGAGAGGCATCGAGCTGCGCATCAGCAGCTGTCGACGCAGGGCACTTTGTTGCTCATTCCATGCAGACGACTTCATCCCAGATTTACAAATGGCTGCAACGTATAGCGGCGTTGCCTCCTGCAAGGGAAGATGTTACCGGATTCGCGAGCCGTGTCCAGGCTCTCATTGACGAAGAGTGGGCTGAGGTGACCCATTGACTTGAACCGATTCTTTCTGCACGCACATTCTCGACGATCTTACTGAGCCCCTGCCCAGAATCTTTGCTTCAGCCCGGAGTCACTCAAACGTTTCTTTCAAGCATTTCTTTATCACATGGGTGTAGTATCCTGAAAAATATGGAGTGTTGCGTAGCAAAATATGGAGTGTTGCGTAGCCCGAACTCCGATTCAAACAGCTACAGTCAGACCATTCAGGCATATTCCCAACACGCATCTCTTCCTCCCCGAGTGTCGCTTGAGGCCTAAAAAATCATTGGCAAGACTGGGCAGTGATTATGAATTTGTGTGTTGTCAGATTTGGAGGGTGGCTGTAGATCAAGTCTCACACTGGTAGACAAAAATCTTGGCCTTGGTCAAATGATGCAGTACCCCTTGTGATACATAGCATATCCAAAATTTAGGTCAATCGGACCGGTACCCACGCTGCTATGGCGTTTTTCCTCAAAACCGTGTTTTTTTCTGACTAAATTTCGTTACGTAATCTAATTCCAAAAACCGGTATCCTGTCCCCTGCGAATTGGTAGCGCAATTCTAACGCACCTACTCCCAGGGCATTTGGACCAAAATTGAGCTCGTAGTGGCCATTCTCCTGAAAAAGTCTCAAAACAATATATTCCGAATGCTGACTGGCAAGTGCACGTGGATGGAGGAGGAGGAGGAGGAGGATAGTATAACTGCAGAGGTCCCAATCAGGAACAAGCAGACACTGTTCCTGTGTACACCACGTTGTAAATGTACGCTACAGTCATCTACGGTCAAGTTGATACGGGAGCACTACGAGGCATAAAGTCATCTCACAACATGACTGGGCAGACGGGTAAGAGATGTGTGCTTCTAATAAATCCGTGATGCAACAGGGAAATAGCAGGTGAGACCGATTAATGACCTGGCCTTGTGATATGCCTGAGCAAGATACTCAAGAGGCCAGATAGCAAGAACAATAGCGCATTTGTCATTACATGCTTGGATTCTTGCTTTAGTCTATATGAGCAAGCTTTCAAGGTCTCCACAGTTTATGGCAAAGCATTTGACCGGTTTCCATGTGCAGGATTGTAAGCATAAGATATTAGGGGAGCAACGGGGCCGTGGACGATTACCCTCGTACTGGCGACATATCGATCCTGGAGACCGAGATTCATGGTGCTATCCCCTTGATGTCGGAGGCTTCGAGGACATTTTGCTTTGCGAAGACTTTGTGTCTGCATGTTTTGCCAGATCCCGTGTACCTGAGAATCTCTACTCGAAGATGATCTCATAAGCGTCATCCTGGCCGATATCTTGAGCCGCGACGTTGACGCTCGATATTTTGCTGGAGAACACCGGAGAACCGGTTCGGGCACGGTTTGGGGGATGCCGCGAGGCACACAACTTTGTCCACGAGAGTGTTGTGGCTAGGAACTCGCTTGCAGCAGAGACACATCAGTCGTTCGCCGATGGAATTGAGTGGGTTATATGCACATTGCAGTTCATTATTTTGCAATAGAATCATAGGCCGTTGCGATTTTTGAGAGAGGCTTGGGCTGCGCGACGCGGAGGTTACTAATTTACGTTCGACAGCGATTGATGTCCCACTGCATCGTCTGGTAGACGCATTTTTGCAGCCACTGTCATGCACAAGGTCCATCTTGTGCCAGAGGTATCATCTAGGTGGATGTGATGTGCCAGATTCAAGGAAATTACATCCTACGAGCGAGGGACTCCCAGCTGGCAGCCGCCGAAGCAAAATGTTTATGTACATGTCTCCATTAGGAATCGCCGTTGACAGGGGCAATGACGTAGTTCCGGTACGACTGAACAGGCTTGGAATCCACCTCCTGTCTCGCCAGCCCCCGGTCATCTTTTTGCCGGTTTCGTTCCAGGGGAACACTCCATGGTAGGTAGGTAGGTATATTCCGGCGCGGTCCCGTTAAGAAACAACCGGGGCCCGTACTACTAGCTCTAGCTCGGCGTCTTCGCGCTCCTCGCGCTCGAACCAGGCCTGGACGGATTCCGCCTCAGGGGTAGGGGACTTCACACCGTAGAGGCTATCCAAGTACTGGAGCTGAGCAGCGTCGTTACCATGATCGCGCTCTCGCTGCCGGTATTGTTCGAGCGCAAGCATCGGGGCCGCGGCTTGTTGTCGTATCTCGTCGAAGGATTTGAACGGTGTAAGGCCGCCAAACGCGAGAGTGGTGGAAGATGAGGGGCCTGCTGGAGCGATGGAAGGTTCAATGGTGAGCTGGGTTTTCTTCTGCCGGTGCCTCTCGTGTGCCCAGAGCGAGCAGTATCCAAGCTCGTTGCAATGACCACGGCATCGACCGCGCGAGCACCCAGGATCGATCCTGCTTCGCCCGCAACCCTTGTCTGTGTTACCGGGGCAGCCTGTAGGGAGAGAGGTGGCACTTGTGGAAGGTGGTGGCTGAGGCAGACCGTGGGGTGGTTGCGCGGGGCGGATGATGTTGCAGGACTTGCGTCCTTTGGAAACCTGTAGAAATACGGCTTGTTTTTGGGATGGGGATTAACACAGGGCAGACGAATAAAACCCAAGGCATACGCGAATATACTCATAACCCGGCATATCTCCGCCCTTTGCGGTCTTCACTGCAAGTTGGTTACCGCACAGCGGGCAGCGGTTGCCCTTTCCATTGGTTAACGGCGCCATGGATGCTTCCAAACTACGTTCCAAACATTTCATACACGGTACATACTTAATACGACTACACGACTATACTACAAATCTATTCGATACTACAAATCTGGGAGCCGAAACGAATGGATCTATCTAAGCACGCTTCTTCTCATTCAAAATGCGGGCCCAGCCCGATGAAGTATCCCGCCAGACTGTGTACACCCCGTCGGCAGTGCGGGGGAGCCGCGCCGCCCTGTCGCGCTCCTCCTGCGACGAGTACTTCCATGCCCGTTGTTGTTGATACCAAGTCCCGCTCGGAAACGGTATCCCTACGACCGTAGCGAAGTTCTCTGCTACCCGCCTGTTGCCGACAAGACGGAAGGCAGCAGCCATGTCACGGGCGTACATCACCTCAGGCCATACCCCGCACCCGTCGGGATTGAATTGTAGCGAAGTGCCCATTCGGGATCCATAGGCTTCTTATGGAGCTTGGGCGAATGCGAGGGCGGCGGCACCTCCATCGAAGCGGCGGGGTACTTGTAGGAGTGCATGGGAGTCGGGCGGGATAGTGTGGAGGGATCGCCGGACTCTGCGGTGCTAAACGACGACGACATGGAGATAATGACCTGTTTTTACGGTGTCCAGTGTAGGCGCAGCCCTTCTTGCTGCTGCTCGCAGCACTGCTTGCACATCCGATGGTGCAATGTTGAGAGCCGGCAATTCTCTGACACGGTCCTACGGCGCATTTAGGTTTCCCGGACTGAGTGAGCTGGGTGGGCGGCGGAAAGGAGGAAGCGGATGAGGAACGGCGCAGCTGAGTAGATTGAGGGGCTGTGGATAGGGCTGCAAGTGCGGGATCGAGCGCCATGGTGCCAGAGTGCGCTAACGGCGGCGAGTTCGCCCAAGGATCATGTGGATAGTCCTGGGGAGGGAACGGGGGAGCCCCGCCGGCTGGGCCGTCTTGCACACGCCGCTCTGCAGCAGCTACGAGCTCCGGGGCGAGCCAGCGGAAGTAACCACAATTGTGCTGAATGGTGTCAGCACAAACCAATGGCACTGGCGGACTCATAACGCACCACTTGATACTCCAGACCAGCATGATACCAGACCTTTGATCCTCTGCAAATGAGCCTAGAGGGTATTAATTCGCCACAAGGATGTTCTTCGTCCTTTCCAGGCATTGAATATATTGATGAATTGGCGGGGCCGACATGGGGAACGCTCTGTGGGCTAGTTTGTGGCATGGTGAGTACTGGGGGGTTCTAGAGGTGATACTCTCAGTTTACGCAAGGTTTTGAACTAGGCGGGCACTCACAATGTAGGGAAAAGCGAACGTACCGATGTGGGGAAAGACAAGAAGAGGTTGATGCCATCAACGGAAAGCCGTCCAAAATGGGCCTGCAGTAGCCCGCGGAGGCAGTGCAATGTCTTGTGACAGCGGAGTGACGACTGATCGGCTCCTTTCTCTTTCACCGACCACATCGACAGGTCAGCTCTCCAAGCACAAGAGCAATGTGGTGCAGCCAAAATTCCTTTCCTTGCCATTTTCTTTGCTGCTTCAACTTCTTTGGACCCAACTCTCGATGCGCTGTCAATCTATCTCTTCATCCCCAACCCCTTTCTCTGGCCACACTGGAATCCCTGGAATTCGCTCGAAATCAAGTCCCACCAACAACTGCCAGCACCTCCTCGTCCCCACCTCCTCCCAATTTGCATTCGAAGGAGTCAAACCTCGGTTACCATCAGGTGAGTTCCCCTGAGTCCGATGTGTCAGCACATCAAGCTAGGACTTCACGGCATTACTCGCGGATATTTCTGAGTGGACCGTGTCGGCAACTATAAATGATGTCCACAAATGTTAAATGATATCCACAAATGCGTCCACAAATGTGTCCACAAATGGGCAGGCTCGGACTGCGCTCATCCCGAGTACACGGACCATGCCTCAGTAACATCCATGAGGGTGATCTCAGAATCTGAACAAACAGAAAGCTCGTATTGGCCCGGCTATAATTTTCGGGGCACGCTGTCTTGCAACACTGAACAGCAAGCGAGGGAGCTTCATTCTCCCCGGACCGGGGTCGGAGAACAGGAAGGTGGAAAGAGAATTCCGAGGTCCGTTGGGGCCGGGATACCGCAAGCCGAAATGGTATATAAAGCCTATGGTTTGAGCTACATTTCCCTCATTCCTTCGCGGAAGCCGGCTCTGGATTATTGGAGCGGGTGCACCCTTGCCTCTTGCGCCGACTTTATGTATCCGGGTTCTGGTCGATTTAGCCCAGTGGTGCGGAATCTATCCAGCGGAGCTCTGGATTATTGGATTGAGTGCAACCTTGCCAGTTGCATCGAATTCATGTATCCGGGTTCTGCTGGATTGATCGCACCACTAGCAGTGCCGAATCCTTCCAGTGCAGCTCTGGATTATTGCATTGAGCGCAACCTTGCCAGTTGTGTCAACTCCATGTATCCGGGTCCCGGTCTCTTGAGGGAATCGTTGGATTGAGCGCGACCTTGTCAGTTGTGCCGAATCCCTTTATTTGAGCTCTGGGGGATCATTGGATCGGTGTTCCGAGTTCATTTGGTGTTCTGGGGGGATCAATCACAACTTCTGTTGTGTCAATTGGTTGTGGATTCTTGTCCGCCCACGTGCGCCCAGAGGCCAAAAGTGCCAAACACCGCTGAGTTTCAATCCTGTTTTGCTATTCTCCTTGATGTCGCTCACAAATGTCACCTAGGAATACATTTCGGCTACAAGGATCAAGAATTTGCGCTTGGCTTATTTATGGCCTAAACGAGTATGGACATCAGGACATCGAATAAGGTCAAGGTCCGTCGCAACCCCACAATAGTACACCGTTCATCCTGATTACATTAAATAGCAGACAAGACAATCTCACGCTGATCAAGAAATTTCAAGGTCAACTTCCAAAAGGTTCGGTGCTAGTCGAAGTTTAATGACAGCTCCCTGGGAGAAGACTCCCAAGGTGCGGGGGCTCTTATCCTCTCAGGGAACTGTCATTGCATTCCGACGAACACAGTTCTGATTCTGATCCACAGTTGCTCCATGCTCCTTGACAATTTTCAGTACACCTGTACTCGAACTTCTCCATAACATCCAGGTTATGTGCGTTGTGACGTGGGTTCTCTCTCCCTGATCTGAAAACGGTTTCATCCAGGTCACTTGCCCAGGAGAAATTCACATGGTATTCCCAAACCGGCTCTGATTTTCTTCTGAATTTGATACGATTACTTCTAATTGGGGGGCAGTTGATTCGGTCACATCATGATCAGAGCCACAAGGAAGCATTTCAAATTTGTGGAATAAACGATTATCTCACTGACCTTTATCTAGTTCTATTTGAGGCGCAGAACAATCTCGCACCACCTCGATCCGCACTCTGAACGGATTACCCTCCACCACGGAACTTTCCCTCATACGGTAACTTAAGTTAGTAAGTTGGCCTTCTCTGCTGATCTGATGGATGCTAAATTTGTACTTTCCCTGAGACTTCATGGCAGGTAGGTCCCGAGGATCGAGGTTGTATATACTGGTAAGCTGCGACGTCTATCTGGGTTCTAAGCGATAGCGCAACTGCGATCATTGTTCGGGTTCTGGGTGGTCGAGGTTGTGGCCTGGCAAGCTGCCACTTCTGTTTGGGTTCTGGGGGCATCGGGGTCGTGGCCTGGCAAACTGCGATCTTTGTTTGGGTTATGGGGGCTTGAGGTCGCAGCCTGGCAAACTGCGATCTTTGTTTGGGTTCTGGGGCTTGAGATCGTGGCCTGGCAAGCTGCGACTTCCGTTTGGGCTCTGGGGGCATCGGGGTCGTGGCCTGGCAAACTGCGATCTTTGTTTGGAAACAGATTGAGATTTGGCCTGGCCAGTCACAACTTCTTTCTGGCCAGTAGAGAACACTTTGGCCCGATGGTAGAGGGTACAACCTGGCCACTTCCCTCTGTTGTGGCTTTATCGCGGGAAACAATCTGTCAAATTGTTTGCGTGATATATAATAGGTGCGTTCGGTTGGTTGTGGGCTGTGTGGCCCGCCTGATGAGTTCAAAAGAACGAAACCAACCAGTAGTAAAATAACATCCCTTCATTATTTCATATGTCTTAGAATTGATCTCGTTTTTGCCCCCGCTTTCGTATGCCGCCGATTTTAGTCCCTTGTCGCCCCTCATGCTTGCCTTCCCTCTACCCTCGCATTGTCCCTCGTCGCTAAGCTATACAAAATCTCAGTCTCCTACCCAACCGATACTCCGAGGTTCATCATTCTCAGTAGTAGTTTTTTAATTGAATCAAGAGGGAAATGGCTTACCAGAAATTTTGGGACAGGTTTTACCTGGCATCTCTTTCACTGGATCACTCCAGGAGGCTTTTACGTCTTGTCTCGGATACTTGATCTGGATTTTTGGTTTGAATTTCGTCAGGTTGTTGAACTCTGAGGTGGGGGTGAAGGTGCTATGATGCAAACGAATGGTTCTCAAGTTGCTTGACGGTTGAAAAGTTCCTTTAGCTCGGAAAATCCAGAGTTTATATGACGTACGTGAGATTGAACCTTTTACCTGAATTCCGCCACGGATTTGAACCAAAGAATTTTGGCTTCCATCAGCAAAACCTGAATTTTTGATGCAGTGCCACGTACGCTACGTAAAACTCATCAAACTACGTAGAGGGGGACCTTGACTACAGCCGACTACAGCCTCTACAGGCGACTACGTAGCGCTACGTAGCGCTACGTAGAGTGCTGTAGAGTGCCGGAAATCAGGTTTTGCTGATGTCCAGCAAAGGATCTGAGCCTGATGAGCGACTCTTCATCATGAAAATCACTTTTCTTATGAATAAAATGGCCTACCATCCGACCCCCGAGCCTTGCCGTGAAAAATCGCGAAGGGGCCATCAACGGCCGACAGATAATGGGGATGGACGGCAATTTTGCCGCCGTAACCGCCCGTCTTTTTGAAGTTCCAAAGTTGTGACGGGACGGGCCGCCCGTAACTTAGTAAGTTAGTAAAGAACCCATCTCACCCGTGGGAGAGTAGAGGTTGAGCGGGTGGCACATTCAAATGTCTCAGGATACAAGTTTGAACTTGGATAGTCTGAAAATTGTCTCGCAGACTTGGCTGACCCTAAATTGATAGGGCCCTGTTCTGGAAGCTGTCACGATCTGATCATTTGAATTTTGAGCCCATCAGGGAAGACTACATATCTATAATATGTTTTGTATGCCGTTAATCCGGCTACAGAATGGGGGAGCTTGCACAATTCTGAGAACATTTATCACGATGAGGGAAGACAAGGATGGTCAGGTCAGGGGGGGTCAGTCCTAGGGTTTTGAATTATTTGAATGGACTTGTTTTCGAGGTGTGTTCTGGGTTCCGGATGTTAGTCTAAGGCGGTGTTGATGCAAGAGATCGGGACCAAGTTAATTAGAACCGGGACCCGCAGTCGAAGTCGAAGTCGCAAACTGATTTCGAGGCAGTCATGGTTCTCAAGCCATGACAGCAATTTGCGGTACATAAGGCATGGACCATTTTTTTCTGTTTTGCGATATTTACTTAGAACACTCGCTACGAGCTCAATTCTTGTCAGAATGTCTCGGGAGTAGGTGCGTTCGACTCGCACTGCGAATCCGCAGGGGATGGTCCCTTACGACTTTTGATGGGATCCAAAAAAAAAACTTTTGCCATCTTCATCACGTTTCTGTCTATTCGCTGAGTGTCTTAAGTGAGTCTTCGAACCGTGTAGCAGTGATCCAGGTCAAAATTTTAAAACGAAGCGCGCACACGAACGCAGAAGACAAAGGAATGAGCTTATGTAACTACAACAAATTTGGTAAACGACTGATATCTCAACACACCCCCTCGCGCAAAGTCCGGATGAGAACGAATGTAAGTCCCGAGCGCCTTTAGGTATTGTAATTGTCTACCGGGCCGCGAGGAGTCAACCGAAGAAGGTTGACGACGAGCGGGGTCTTCAGAATATTTCAATATGGACAGAAACAAATTTTAGACTGTTCATAAATCCAAAATGAGTATTCTTCCGTAGCGAAGCACGGGCAAACTGCTAGTCTAGATTAAATACATATTGTGAGTGAAAAAGCTGCTCAAGACGTTGCTACCGGACTAGGCTTTGCACCAGGGAATTTTGGGGGATTTCTAGGGTTTTTGTTTTTTTGGATAATTCGGGACTATGGGATAATCAGGGCTCCTACTGGGGGCAATACACTCACATGTTTGGCAATTTAAAGCACTTTTTAGCCTCTGGCAAAGTCAATATCCCGTCCGATGGGAATCTGAACAGACCAAATGACCGGAATGATCAGGGCTATCGATTGCTGGCACAATGGCTTGCACTGAGGGCAAATACAGTCACGCGTTTGAAAATGTAATGGATTGCAGCGCGGGGAATGGGGTCACGCGGCTGAAAATGTAGGTGCAGAAAAATCAAATCTCGACAATTTTCGGTACACCAGTGAGTGCTGGCTAAAATTGGTCAATGTAAATTACATCAGTCCAATTTTATATGTAAACTACAGGGTAAAATAGGTATTTTACATGGAGGCTCTCCGACCTGCATGTAAAAAACTGTGAAAAAACCACTCCAAACGGGCTCACAGGGATCTTTTGTCGTCTTCTGGCCCTGCCGAGAACCTCAGGCCGGCTAATAAACATAGAACCCCCGGATGGTGGACACATTTGAGGATATCTCGTGAAGCGACAGCCGATGTTTACACACTTTACAATGTTTTTTACACCCTTAATGAGTGCTCGGGAAGAGCCATGGAAAGTTTAACCACCAGTGGCTCAACTGGTGTAATATTTTTCCCGTCTGGGCGGCCAGTTCTGACTCCACAAGCCCATTTGGCCTTTTCTTCATTCAAAAGTGGAATGAGTACAGACTTCTCGTTTGAATTAGGTTGCTTAGCATGGAATGAGTGCTCGGGAAGACCCATACCACCAACGGCGGAAGTAGTGTAAGACTTTCTGTATTTGGGCATGCAGGTCTGACTCCACAAGTGTATTTTGCTTTTTCCGCCTTCAAAAGTGGAATGGGTGCAGATTTCTCGTTCTAATTAGGTTCTTTAGCATGGAATGAGTGCTCAGGATGAATCATGCAAAATTTGACCGCCGACGGCTCAAGTGGTGTAATATTTTCTGTATTTGAGCATGCAGGTCTGACTCCACAAGCGTATATCGCTTTTCTGCGTTAAAAGTGGAATGGGTGCAGATTTCTCCCTCGAATTAGGTTCTTACCATGGAATGAGTGCTCAGCGACAGCCATGTAAAATCTAACCCCCTGCGGCTCAAGTGGTGTAATATTTTCTGTATTCTGGTTCAGATGTAGAATGGGTACAGATTTATTGGTGGAATCAAGTTTGTGGGCATGGAATGAGTGCTCTGAGAGACTAAATACAGAAAATATTACATCACTTGAGCCGCAGGGGGTTAAATTTTCTGTGGGGCATGTAGATCTGACTTCACAAGAGCATTCGCTTTGTCCTGGTTCAGAAGTGGACTGGGTACGGATTTCTTGGTGCAATCAAGTTTGTGGGCATGGACTGAGTGCTCTGAGAGACTCACAGAAATTTAACCACCGGCGACTCAAGTTGTGTAATTTTTTTTGTATTTGGGCAGTTCTGACTCCACAAGAGTATTTTGCTTTGTCCTCGTTCAAAAGTGGAATGGGTATGAATTTCTTGGGGCATGCAGGTCTGACTTCACAAGAGTGTTTGCTTTGTCCTGGTTCAGAAGTGGACTGGGTACGGATTTCTTGGTGCATCAGGTTTGTGGGCATGGACTGAATGCTCTGAGAGACCCACAGAAAATTTAACCACTGGCGACTCAAGTTGTGTAAATTTTTTGTATTTGGGCAGTTCTGACTCCACAAGAGTATTTTGCGTGGTCTCGTTCAAAAGTGGAATGGGTACGAATTTCTCGGTGTAGTCAAGTTTGTGGGCATGGAATGAGTACTCTGAGAGACCCACAGAAAATTTAACCACCGGCGACTCAAGTTGTGTAAAATTTTCTGTATTTGGGCAGTTCTGAATCCACAAGCTAGGCCCCATTTTACAAGCTTTTTTCGGACTCCCAAAATTTTGTGCTAATTAGCATCGGTAATTTTC
This sequence comes from Mycena leptocephala, assembly GCA_029378395.1. NCBI lineage: Eukaryota > Fungi > Basidiomycota > Agaricomycetes > Agaricales > Mycenaceae > Mycena > Mycena leptocephala. The sequence continues at coordinate 130,263 of JARJLF010000681.1, read as the reverse complement.
ACAAGCCTATTTCCCGCAACACTACCCGAAATTGTCATGCATCATATAGTGCAATACAAATGATTGGCGAGGACTCGCTTTACTGTAGTCTATTTCGCATATGAATAGTACTAGCAGTTAACCTTGTTACCCTATGGGAGGACATTTGGAAGTTGCTCCAGATCATCTAAGTACTTTTACTGGCAACCACGTTCAACGGGCTGCTAGCGCGACCACCAATTGCTTCCGTTTAGGACACGAGAAGCAAAGTCTGCCCTATATTTCCCGCCGCAGCTCAAGCATTGGACCGATGCCGAGCATGGGGATGGATGCGTCGAGTCCATTGGCTTTGCACAAGTAACGCAAGTTGCACCGGGCGTTCGTATGCCCCTACCAATGACAGCCCCAGCGTTGGGAGATTCGGAGATGCGGAAAGCCACGAGCAACCGTCGGGCTTGTTGAGCAGAGGAGTGCATATACTAACAGCAAAATGAATAGGTAGTCCGGAGTGGTGTACCAGGCGTGTGTAAAAGTCACCAAAGTTTTAGCATCCCCGACAGATTCGCTATCTAGGGTCCTCACAAATGGTCTATACCTTATTACGTATGCTATACAGAGTGAGAAGCTAGTGAGCGCAGAAACTTGCTCCTCTCTGAAAACAGTCCGGCGGTGGGATTCAGAAAAAAAAATGATATCTGTACCCATTTGATTGCCACTTCCACAGTTTTTACATCGAGGTCATTTGACCAGGCTTTGAGCCACTGATGCAATGGGAGCTACTCCGACACGTTTCCCTTTTCATCAAGAAGGCTGCGATATGCAAGATGGGTGCGATATGCACCATAGTAGATTGATTCTTTTCAGCAAATGCAGTAATGTTCTAAGATCTCTCCGGCTTTCATGCCCGCTGGAGGAGACCTCACCATCGATATGGCTAACGCTCTTTCGGGGCCGCCGGTGCGCAAAACATATAAAATGGCAAACAAGTTAAACGAATAGCTACTCATAACATGGTCACGAAAGGTAATAGTCCTATCTTCATTATACACTGGTCATTTCGACTGACTTGACTGTCAGGGAGCACTCCAAAGAGGCCTTTGAACGTGTTTATGCTCTTTGCTCGCCAGAGGCGGTCAAAGATCGGTGGACAAGTTGCTGACAGTAGCAAGATTCTGGCAAAGGAATGGAAGGAGATGGGAATGGTAAGCACTCATACAACTGGACTACGTATTTTCGAGCTGAACATAATCGACAGAGGAAGAAAAAAAAATTCCACATTCAAGCCCAATTGTTGAAAGAATCTTTTCGCAGAGACTTTCCGGATTTTAAATACACACGCAAGATGAAACCCCGTAAGCATAAAGCGGAGAAATACGACAAGAGGACAGCAGATTTCTATTTCAAGGTTCAGGCCGGTGTAGAACCATACGCAGAGCCTGAATCTCAACGGGTCGCCCAAGAACTGATGCCCACCCACCGTGACATACACTACAGTGGTCAAGGACTCCCATCCAAGGGCAAAGGCTGTGGACTGTGGTTGGAGGATTATCAAGGGTCGTTCAAATACCGATTTGAAAATTTCTATCCATATGAGGGAAATACTTGCCTCTGGCAAGTTGACGAAAAGTGGCAACAATTTTAGAAAGCGGCATCGTAGTTCATGGCCGTACTCGTAGTGCAGTAAAGTAACTGGAATTGTGATTCTAGACCTCGTTCGCTTTCCAGTATTAAATGAATATCATGTGTACGCCGACGTCCACTGGCCTGCGAGTGTGCGTGTGCAACCAATGCGCAACCCTGGGAAGATTCCCGAACGGGAATATGACCAAGCGGCAGGCCGATGGGGACCAGGTATGGTGGCGGTCAAAACTTCATGTCATACCGCATTTTTCACCCGATTCCTCCAGGATTTGAAATTTAGGAGGAAACCTAGGGTGGGTTTATAGGTAGAATTTTCATTTCAGAGAAATCGGGGTCACTCCTAAATTAGGGTTAAAAAGCGCGAAATTTTGGGCAAAAATAAATAAATTGTGTGTACTAAACTTGGGCCTCCAAAATGCGAATTAAACCATTCAATAGTGCTCAAAATGGCAGTGCAACACATGTGCTTCGAAATGGCATTCTGAAGCATGTGCTTCAAAATGCGACTGTCTCGTGGGAAACATTCAAACCTTAAATATGTCAAGTGCCCCCTTATCTGTGCCGCACGATGCAGTCAAGCATGCGACTGACAACGGTCGCATCTTCCCACGATTTATGGTACCCGTCCCGCACGTTCGAATCCGGCAAGCAGTTCATTATCAGGCAAAAGGGGCCCTGGGCGGCGAGTTCTTAGTACGCTGGAATCACGGGGACGCCCAGATCCATGGAACCGTGGCAGTGACGTGCGAATGGACCACTGGCCAGCGAACCGAGCCCTTCATACTCCTCGTCCAAAGGGATTTGGTGGATATCCCGGAAGCCGCGGATCCCGATCCGCAGGTAGCTGGAACGGTGCAGACGATTTTGGGCTCAGAAGATGGCATCCACTTTCGGGCAAGCTATATGGGGTATCACGGCGGTGCGATCGAGCTTGCCGGGGAAGGATTCGCTCTGAGCTGCCTGGCAGCCGCACAGGAACGGGTGTAGGGATGAAGCAGATGAGAGCAGATGGTGGCCGGTATGTTGCCCTCGTTTATCACCGGTCGCTTATGGAGCTTATCGTCGGCAAGGGCTACCGCTTAGAGAGGCCCATGTGCTCTGCATCGCCAACCACGCGACCGGTCCGTATGGTAGTGGATGTACAAGTCCGAATCACAATTTGGAAATCGCTACTAGTCATTCAGCATTCCCTTAGTTTTCAAATAAAAGCATCGCAGGAAGGCCCTTCAGAGATTCCTCGCAAAAGTTCGAAATTATGAAATGTTTTTTTCTCGACCCGGATTTTTGATCGCAGGCCGGTCAGCCGGTGGCTGTGCGGCGCCATCAAAGCCACCGAGCATGCCGAGGAAGGCCAAAAAAAACCATCCCATGGGTTGAGGGTTTCCAACGGAACGTTCTCGTCCACCATCCGAATTTGTCTGCAATTTGTCTGTTTTTGTTGGGTCACCGATTGGAAAAGTCGAGATCCGAGTGTTGCTGCGGTCCGGTCCAGGTCCGGTTACTCACGTTCGCGGTTTGTTGCGGTTCAGTCCAGGTTCGGACCTATTTTCTGTTCCCACGCGCCAGAATCACTGGAATTTCTGGTGAAAATCTCCTCAGTACGGGATGAGAATATCGCTCTTGAGGAACAAGAGGTGTGATCCGCGATCGGAGGTCAAGGTTATTATATAATCAAAAAAATTACGGATGTCGAGAGAGCTTTCAGGATGTGTCTTTCCACAACTTGGCAAAAGATTCAACTTCAGTGATCCAATCTGGGTCTCTTCTCCTGCGAGGTCTCAGCGATAAAAGCCAAAAACAAAGATGCCGAGTTTTGATGGCTCGGCAGCTTACCAAGCAGCCTTTTCGTCCCAGCTCCAACATAGATAAGATCATCCATTCTGAAGAGACAGATGTCTTTAGAATACGAATTTAACTCATTTTGCGTCCGAAATTATTATGGTGAGGGCGTTGGAAGTGCTGTAAAGCCTTGGGGTAAATTCAAACTCCGATGTTTATGTAATAACCGCGACCTCCATACACCTGTCACCGGGTAAACTACAGACTACGTCGGCTTCTGATCCAAACAATCTCGTTGCCTACCTGCTTCTGTCCCAGTCTTTTCGCAGTCGCCGTCGCATTTGTCGCCCGAATGAATTCTTTCGGGATACTGATGGGCATGCGAGTCGGGTGCGCTCCACTTCATATGCCTTCGCAACTCTGCTTATCCTACAACAAGGCAGACAGAACAATCGTGCGGAACGTGCTCGGGCATGGGAAAGCATTACATACTATATAACTTCTCACAGATTGATACACAATGAGACTCAGAGTGTGGCACGTCTAAAACTCCCTCCTGTTATTTGGCCGGCGATACCAGTCATACTCACCAGACGCGACTAGAGGGCGCCGTCCGTGGTTCGACTACAGTTTGCGATTCAAGGGTTTCTTCAGAGCCGACCTGGGGAGGTCGATTCAGCTCTCCCTGTGGAATGGCGTAGAAATCTGGGATACGACGTTAACCACCGCATCGGAACCTGAATAAGTATGGAGTGCCGTACTGGATTCTGGGGAAACTGCGCTTTCCAAGAAATTGAATACACCCCCGTTGATACTAAAATGGCTGCAATTGCTGAACATCGCCCTGGAAGGGGGAGCGGAATCGTTGGGAGGCTGATAAAGTGAAGGATGGCTGTGCATTGGCTGAGCTTGTTGTTCGTGAGGTAGAGCCAAGGGTGAAATGTCCGCCATTTCAACCGCGAGATTGGCACTGCGTTTTCGAGCTCGAAGCCAAAGCCAGAAGAGCGCAGCAATGAGGCCAAGGACGAGGATGCCGACGATAGGGGTGTTGTTTCTAACTGTTACGGTGGACGACATAGTGGAAAGCGGGTGGTTGGAAAGTGAGGTGTGGTAGATGTGAGTATGTGTCTCGATTGAATGGCTCTGCCTGTTATATAGGTTTCGTTGTCAGTTGGGTCACAAAGGTCACCAGGTGAGCGCTTGGGTGGCTCGGGAAAAATGGAGGCGCTCTGCAGAAATAAAACTCCAGCGCCATTCCCTACGTATGCGAAATCGACCGTGTACTCGGACAGAATAAATACTAGTATCGAGATACACGGCTCTCAGTGCTCCTGTCGCACATTCTATGCGAAATACGCCAGGCCTACGATTACCCCAATTTTTGGGGGGTGGGATGAGCTGTGGTCTTCGATTAGCCGCTTGGATCCGGAAGCAACGCAGTTCACTCACGCGTCACCTGTATTAGCAGGCTGGGCCTCCTGATAAGCGATGGCCGAGCTCAACGAAAGCCTTCCACCTCCGCTCCTGTCGATTATATTTAGTGCATACGCCGTCATCGGGTCGAGGCCTGATTGGAAGAAAATGACGGTGTCTTGCACAAGCCAAAATGTGCTTCCATTATAAATTTGAGGCATTTCATTGTTGAGAGACTAGAAAGGTTGAGTTTCATCCGGGACAGTAAAAATCGAACCACCTCACAACAGAATAGAGCTCATGTCCAAAATTTGTAGAAGCATAAACTGCGACAGCTAGAGCACCGGAGAAATTCGTCCTGACGCTGTCTCCGGCGTGAACCGTCTGATGGAATGGTGCAGCGACTGTGTCATTTGGGATTCCCTGGACGGTGTTACTGGTTCATTGCCCGGAATACGACATGGCGCTGTCGAAGTTATCATAAAACCTGGGGTGGGAATCTTCTCGCTAGATGGACGGAGGTCGATCGTGAGCATAAAAGCTACCTTTCAGACGAGCCGAGAAGACGCAGATACAACTGTATGGGTGATATACTGTGCAAAAAATACTGCGATTTTACAGGGTTTTGGAACACAGCTTACATTTGAATTACATCGCTTAGTGACAACTCACTGTGGACAGAGTTGGCAGTCAGATCAAGTGCCAAGACATTTGATCGCTTTTTTGGGCATTTGACCCGACTGCGCCAAGATCGACTGCAACTCAACACACTCGAAACGACTGCAAGCTAGGCATTTGACCAGAAGGCAGTCAATCTGACTGTTTCCCCAGGGATTTTTTAAATTGTCTTCCAGGCCTTCCTAGTGTCCAACTGAGTCCCCAGATATTCAAATTTGTGCTCAGTTTGTCTCTGCTTGAAGCGGGAGCCGCAATCGACCTTCTTCTACTCTTGCTTCCACTTCTTCATCCGAACGACGTGTTGCTGGCGTTTTTTTTGTCTTCTGGTGCAATTTATTCAAGCTTTCTGCCCTATTGAACCTTGCCCCTGCTCCCTCCTCGTCTTTGAAACCACCCTCATATCCCGTTCACTGGCAGCTGATTTCACGGCGACCCGCCGCAAACCCGCCGCTGGAGTAGATTATGGCCCCAGAACGCACCGAAAAGACTCTAGAACGAAAGAAGAGGTGCCGATGCACTCCTTGCTGTAACAAATGGCGTACAACATGTACTAGACGGCGTAATTATCGCAACACAATTCGGGATTCTTCTACTCTTGCTTCCACTTCTTCATCCAAACGACATGTTGCTCGCGTTTTTTTGTCTTCTGGAAGTCTATTCAACCCCAACTTCCAGAGGTCATGCCGAGATGGGGCAAAGTTCGTATTGTGGACGGCGATGAGATCCGCAGTGTCTCTGCATGTGTAAATGAACCCGATGTGGAGGCCATGTCATTTGTTAGGATGCGATAATATTCATCTCTTCATCCCTGGTCATTCTGGGCCCGAATCTAAAATATTGGATGAAAACACCCCAAATTCCAAGTTGTCATGAAGTTTTGTCTGCTATCATATAAGGATCGGAACAGCAAAAAGGGCCGACCTCCCTCCACCTGTTGCCATACAGCACAAGATAGCTTCGCCGTCGAGTACGCGTCTGAAGGATAGAGCCCGTCCTTCCATTGTGGAATATGTTCTTTGACGATTTTGCGGGTGGTCCGGAGTCCTTCGGGGTCGCGCCAACGATACTTGGGTGCCATGGTGGCCGACAGAGAGCGAGGGAGGCCAGAGTAAGCAGGAGAGTAGTAGCGGCGCGGACCAAAAGGCCGTGGGAAATAAATTCAAGCTCCGATGATTTGTAATAAGCAGGCCACCTATACACGGTGGCGCGGTTAACTACAGACTAATTAAATCTTGTTCTTTGAAGTTTCTGTTTGAGTGAAAGTCACTGTGACACTGCATCAGTTGAGGGAAGTGTCACTTGAGTGCAAGTCGGAGTGTGTCGGTTGAGCACAAGTGTATACGCTTGTTCTTGTTCCCGGCCCTCTCTTGCTCCCGGCTCCTTCTTTCTCCTGGTCCGTTGCTGTGGTAGTGCCAGTGACCGGCCGCATGCAGGCGTTCCGACAATTGGTATCCCTTTCGGTGGAAGAGCTCTCTCTGTTGAGATTCAAGAATACTACCAAACCAGAATTGAATACAAGGCCCAGCAAGATCGGACGTCGGCAAGAAATGTGGACCCACGTCTGCAGTGTGGCACGGGGTTTAAAATGCCATTGTGAGGCACAGGGTTTAAAATGGCGCTGTGAGGCACGGTAATGTGAGTGGAGCATCAACACATTCGTTGACCAGAAGGTGGACAAATAAAACGCGCAACTCGCGCGGAGTGCGTAAATTATGGATCGCTTCTAGCATAGCGTATGTTGCCTCATTTCTGTCCGCAAACAATCCGAGTTCTCTGGCAGCTTCCTGGAAGGATCCGCATTCGATATCTCCCACGGTGCGAGGCATTCGGAAGGAGCGACATGGTTGGTTCTGGAGGATGGTCCGCAAGTAGAAAAGCACTCCCTGAGAGGGACGAACCGAGCGAATGCGTGTCACATGGGATTGTGTTACAGACCGCATGATTACGTGCATGCGAGGTGAGCCCGTATCATTCGGTTGTTCCAGAAAATAAGTCGCCTTAACTGGGGCAGATTTTGCGAGTCGTATATGTGAGGTCATCAAACCGACGAGCCGTCCCATCGGTGACAAATGAACCTGCTGGTCGTAGAAAGTACCGATTAAGCAGCGAAGGCACGCTGGAATTGGTGGAACGATGGTATTGGTGGGTGGATGTAGCATCTGGCAGGTGCATCGGCAACGCAGTCCCTGAAGGTTCTTTTTTAGTGACATGGAAGTAACCGGACCAAACGCTTTTCGGAGGGCCAAGCAGTCGGACATAATCTTGTAGGCCTGCCTAAGTTGTAAAATTGACATCGTCCGACAGCAAACGCGCCGAGAAGTGTGAAAGGCCTAGTGCAGAACTGATAAGGGCCTCCAAACGGAGCTCTAAAGCAACCGCTGACCTCGGTTCGTCCTCAATGGTACCGGGGATGCGACACCTAATGATATTATACTACCCAGATGCTGTCAGGGAAGTTCTTGCTAAACTGATGGAACAACTCGACTTTTTAGAAGCTACAGTCTTCGGCTGGACCTATCCAGTCGAACAGGGCCAACATAAAGAAACTCCGCTGCATTCGGAGGAAGAGATCAATCCGTGGGCAGAAGCCCTTCGAAGGAATGCGGGCCAGTCATTGTGCGGGTCAACCGCGTACGGTGATTCCCTTGACAGAATTTGCAGCTGTGTCAGTGGGAGTGCTTTCAGTACAAATTTCCCGTTGGATTTGACATAAATACTTCCTGTCTCTACCACAATACACACCGGTTATAAACACTCTATGTATGTTCTTTCCCGGGCCCAAGGAACACAGTGAATTACTTACAGCTCTTTGCAGAACTTAGGGCGCGGCCCGTTTTTTTTTTTTTTTGTAAGTTTTCACGGGAACAGCCATTGCGGGATCATTTCTCAACCGTTTGCCTTGGAAATAGGCCCATTCGATTTGCACGGAAAGGGTGGAGGGCCTCGTCTCCTAGGTTTTTTTATGGGTACCGAAAATCTCCTTTCTTGGATAGATTCCCGTGTTTTTCAGTGGTTGAGCGGAGAACACGTCCCATGGGACCTATTTTGCTCCGATTGACCTAGATTTTTATTATGGTGGACTTGGACATATTCCGGAGGGCCTGAAATACCGGTATTTTGAATGGGTTCAATACTTCAAAAATACAGTTCATAGATACCTTCCTTTCATATTGTTGCTCCCAAAGTCTATGGTAGATTCGAACCAGCGTTCACATTCAGTATCCCATCCCGTGAAAATGTCAAACGAGTGTCTATTCAGTTAGAATATAACAAGCTAGGTGAATATGGTAGAGTAGCCGTGTGAACTACGTGCGTGTGATTAAAATGCTCAAAACCTATCTATATACCGTTGAGAGTCGTCCAAAAACCTGAAATTCGCAATCTGGCGGATTGAAAGAGGGGGGGAAGGGATGGGATGGGAATATAGCCCCTGGGAGGGAAATGGAATTAAAAGGGCAGGTTGCAAATGTGGCGTCGAAGCATGATTACACCCCAGGACGACGGAAACAAGTGGATGGTAACACTTGCTTACATGTTAACTACTCAAACTCCCATATGCTCAGGTAGAACGGTCACGGTATGCCGTCCAATTTATTGCAGAGAGGTCGAGGAGAGGTGGCCTGCCGAACCCGAGTTGTAGGCGCTTGAGGGACGTCAGATTCCGTTTCCTCGGGTGAAAAAACCCCAGCGTCCCTCAGCACCCCGTCACTGCATTCACCGGTCTTGTACGTCCTACCACCGCTTCGGTTAGGACAGCACCGCGCATCAATTCAACGTACGCTCCACGGAACGAGCCCGTCAGTTCAACTAGTTTTCTGAGAGTCCAGAAGCATTACTGACGGTGCAGGATTTTGCACCAATGGCCGTGGATCCTGTCACTGTTACCGTAGATATATTTCCCAAGGTGGTACGTAACATGGTTGATACCATTGTTCCTCACTTAATTATGGCACATATAGTGTGCAAAAAATATCTGCGTATTGAAAACAGGGTTTTGGATCGCATCTTGCCAGTAAAGCCCGAAGATGCTGACAGCCTATAGTGGCGAATTCTAAAAAAACTGATGTGATTGATCTGAACATTGATCGGGATCCTTCCACGGGAAAGCATAGGAAGAAATTGCTCAGTTTTCACGGAACACAGCGGCTGGGTGAGTTAATATAAGAACTTGCAGTCAGAAGGCTATTTTTGAGGTCATATTCATCACGAATGAGAGATTTTGAGGCTCATATCAATACTCATTACAGTGGAGTTCGCACACTGTACCAGTGCGTTATCTGTCCCCAGAGCTCATGTTCTCTTGGATTTGGAAACCACAAAGGACCACAAAGGACCACGAATGTAACCAAAATTAGCCGATGGTTGTCAGCAGTGTTCGGATGTAAGCCAGCAGAAGGCTGCCGGAGATGTAAGCCAAAATTCGTTTCACAGATGTAAGTTGTCACAAAAAAAAAACCTGCAAAATATATGGCATATATATGGCACACATGCTGTCCAAAAGGTTTTTTTCACATCTCCAGCAATTATATGGGCGATATCACTCTCTTTATAAGATTATGCTTCTCTGTCCGTCTGAAGCCATTTAAACCCCGCCATCTCCGCTCCTGGGTCTCATGCCGAACTTCCGTCCGGAATTCACCCTGCCGAGCTCCACCCACGCCTTCATCCAGCGCAAGCGCCCGGTTGAGCGCCAGATCATCAAACCCTCAATTCTCCTGATGCAATCACAATTGCCTTATTAGGCAAATATCGGGGCGTAGTGGTCGGATTGGCCTACAAATTTGAGAAAACATCCCTATGAGTATTACTGAGGGCTATAAATGCCAGTAATTTTGATGTGTGCGTTGAGGCTCAATATCCATCACAATTTTCAGACGCATGACATATCCGGGCGTCTATTCAGACGCGATATTGCCCTTTCCAGAGGCCGAAAGTGTGTTACATTGCCAAACATGTCACTGTATTGCCCGCAGAGCAATCCACTACATTTTCACCCCCGTGACCTTCATCCATACAGCTAGATACATGTCTATTATTTTTCAATTCGGAGTTGAATGAGACCAACTTGTTTTTTGACCTTTGGTGAAGGTCGTGCTCGTCGTCAACTGGTCCGTGCGCAGACGACGAGCACGACCTTCACAAAACCGCCAAAAACACATTGGGCTCATTGGGTTTCGAATTGAAAACTATTGATTTTTCATACAGGAACTTTTTACACTTTTTTTCACGGTATAAGGTGGGTCGAGCAACATATTTTTCCAAGTCCAAACTCACAGGAAAGGTGTCCGCCCAAAATGGTCGCCAAATGTCCCAGCTGCTTCGCCGACCGTGATAAGCGCAGCCACGTGCTCAGTGAACGCGATTGGTCACGAGCCTAAATATTCGCCTGTGGTTAATTTTTGTGTTCAGAACACAGAGGACAGCTTTCAAGCACAAAAATACAATTCCTCAGAAAAATCTGCACTCATTCCACTTCTGAATGAACAGGAAGCAAAATATTCCCTAAATCTGGAAATATTCCACAACTCAGCTCGCCCGAGGTTAATTTTTGTGTGCTACACAGAGGACAACTTTCAAGCACAAAAACACAATTCCTCAGAAAAATCTGCACTCATTCCACTTCTGAATGAACAGGAAGCAAAATACTGCCAAATCTGGAAATATTGCAAAACTCAGTTCGCCCAGGGCTAATTTTTGTGTGCTGCACACAGAGGACACCTTTTGAGCACACGAACCCAATTCCCCAAAAAAATCTGCACTCATTCCACTTCTGAATAAACAGGAAGCAAAATATTCCCAAATCTGGAAATATTCCACAACTCAGTTCGCCCGTGGTCAATTTTTGCACAACTCAGTTCACCCGTGGATAATTTTTGTGTGCTACACACAGAGGACAACTTTCAAGCACAAAAATACAATTCCTCAGAAAAATCTGCACTCATTCCACTTCGGAATGAACAGGAAGCAAAATACTGCCAAATCCGGAAATATTGCAAAACTCAGTTCGCCCTTGGCCAATTTTTGTGTTCAGAACACAGAGGACAGCTTTCAAGCACAAAAACACAATTCCTCAGAAAAATCTGCACTCATTCCACTTCTGAATGAACAGGAAGCAAAATATTCCCAAATCTGGAAATATTCCACAACTCAGTTCGCCCGTGGTTAATTTTTGTGTGCTGCACACAGAGGACACCTTTCGAGCACACAAACCCAATTCTCCCAAAAAATCTGCACTCATTCCACTTCTGAATGGACAGGAAGCAAAATATTCCACAACTCAGTTCACCCGTGGTTAATTTTTGTGTGCTGCACACAGAGGACACCTTTCGAGCACACAAACCCAATTCTCCCAAAAAATCTGCACTCATTCCACTTCTGAATGAACAGGAAGCAAAATACTGCCAAATCTGGAAATATTCCACAACTCAGTTCGCCCGTGGTTAATTTTTGTGTTCAGCACACAGAGGACATCTTTGAAGCACAAGGACGACCTGCGACAGCTTCTGTCTACTGGTGGACAACGGGGTTTTTTCCCTGGGGGGAGAGAACTCCTCCAGCACACCAGAAATGGTGGTCAGGTCCCACAGGGTTTTAACCGTGTGTCCCGCCATTCCAACAGCCAGCCAGACTGCAGAATGCCAGCATCCTGCATGATCTAACCCCTGGAATGGGTGTGTGCAAGGTCTTGTTCTGAAAACCGGCTATCCAATGCTAACCAACCCATCGAGCCATCGTACGATACTGCTCCGTTCGCCAAATCGTGCATTTCTCCTCACCCCATCGTGTATTGATCAACAAGCAATTACTGTTTCTAATCTTTCATTTCCACAGAATCTCAAAGAATACCCCCACAATGCAGCAAATTTTGCAAGCCGCGCTCCAGATATGAAGAATATAAGACGACCTCGAAAGATTTACCATCTGATTCGCCTCCCCAAGCCCTACGTGAGCGCACCGGCTTCTTCGCGCCTTTCCAAACACTACGGAAGTTTGATCGCTCCATTTCGGCTGCTCATCTTCTCAAATTTGGGCCCATCGCCCAATCATGCCATCGACATTGCTTATACTCTCGACTTCGGGCCAATCGTGCCATCCCCATCGCTTATACTGCTTATACTTTCAACTTGAGGCCAAATGTGCTATCGACAATACTCAAATTGCTTACACCTTCAATTTTACAGTGTGTCACAAAAATAAATGTGCACCCCCCACTTTATGTCATACCACGGGATGAGGCGATACTTCAAACTCGTCTGAGCTGTGAATGATATCAGGGGATGTGCCTACCTCATATATATATAAAATATTGAGCATGCGCGACCCCTGGCGCGTGTGCGGCAGGTGTCACAAGTTTGATGTTGTGACAATAGATCTTGTGATCCACTCTCGGCTCAATGCCGGGAGCCGCCGTCTCGCTAACATTCATGAGTACGCCGGATTTAGAACTAGACGATTAAAATATGAGTTCCGAGACTCACAGTTCAACCCCCAAGCTTCTAGACTCGAATATTAATGTATCCTTGAGCAGATATTCTCGACGGCTCTTACACCTGGAATGTTTTTTATTCAATAAAGTTTCCGGCAGAGTGTGTAACACACTGACTTCTACTTTAACCGTGTCAAACAGGCTCTTAACACACTATAATTATGTATTCTGCAATCACACCACTGGCTACTTACGACGTCCTCATCCCTGATGAGCTGGATGAACCACATCTTGCATGATCAATATATAGGGAGCCGCGGTTTGCCTCTATCCACCGGTTTAAATACTGGCTTGGACCCAATTGGGAATACAGTCTAAGCTGCTTAACCCATACCCTATGCAGGGATTATCCCGGCGTACAAGCAAGCTACTTCAACACGAGTGGATTACACCTTCGTCCCTGGGCCTCTATGCACCAATCAAACCCCAGTCACAGACCCCACGAGTTTACCCCGTGCTCCATGGTAGAGCCCGAGCAATAACACAGAAGCAAGAAAATTGACATTTACTTACCATCTGAGGCTAGTTGAGTCCCATCTTCACGCTGACCTGACAGAAGGTTGCTGGCCCGAACAATATGGCAGATCCTAGCCTCGCATACATTAATGCACAAGTTCGGCTGGTGCTATGAAATGTTGGCAGCCGTATTGTGTGTGTGTGTAAATTTGCGAGGGAAATTGTTTTCTGTGGTGATGAACGGCCATATCTGCAAATGGGCGAAGAAGCAGCGGATGACTGAAAATTACTTGACGTGCTTGCATCAGACGGATTGGAATCCACACGTCGCACCCATATAGGTCACGTAGATTCAGCCGCTTACTCTGGGGGGGACGTAGCACACAGCGGAAGTAGTGAAGCCCACAGGATTTGTAGAAACTAGATACAGTGTATCTCAGTCAGCGTGCGTAGAAAGACTCTATAAATATATGTGTACCTAGATACAGTGTATCTGATGAATAATGAATAAGTAACCGACGGATATAAATAGTAGCGAACACTTTACCTCAGTCAGCGTGCATAGCAAGACTGAGGATAAAGAGTCGAACAGGTCTACTTTTATATAAAGCCCGGGTCCCGATGTCCCTATAATATCGGACTTTCTGGGTGAAACTCCAACACTCCTCCTCACCAAGAAGTCCATCTCCTCCTCGAATGGAATCCCCTCAGCGAAGTCCCATCCGTTCGCGGAAAGTTGCAAATAGAGGGAAAGGTAAGGATTTGGTGAAAGAATCTGCAATGCTGGCTTTGGTAGGAACATCTTTGAATACAACATCCTCGGCTTCCACGCGTTCACGTGTATAGTGATATTGCATGTCAAAATGTTTGGATCGGGCATGAAAAGGATCCTCGGTAAGGATACGTGTACCACAATTGTCGATATGAATGGGTGTAGGATTACTTTGGGTGAAGTTCAATGCTTTAAGCACAGCTCGGAGCCATACTGCCTCTTTTGTGGCAAAGCAAGCAGCAATATATTCGGCTTCACATGATGAGGTCGAAACGGTGGGTTGTTTTTTCGACATCCAAGAAATGAGGCCAGACCCGAGGGAAAAACAATAGCCCGAAATGGATTTTCGGGAGTCCGGACAGTTCGCATAGTCGGAATCCGTATAACCGGAGAGTTCTGTTGATTTTGCTCCTCCTAAAGTGAGACAGTAGGTACGAGTCCCCTTGAGGTACCGTACCACATGTTTAGCATGCTCCCAGTGGGTCCTCCCAAAACATTCATTGAATTGACTGAGCTGTTGTACAGCGTGGGCGATGTCGGGGCGAGTGCCAATTGCAATGTACATGAGGGAGCCTACAAGCTGGCGAAATGGAAGATGGGAAACAGCCGCCTTCTCATCATCCGTTTTCGGCGAATCTGCTTTGGAGAGACGGACATTGGGGGGGAGAGGGGTTTTCGAAGGATAAGCACCTGCGAGTCCGAATTGCGAAACACCCCGATCTATCAGCGCTGTTTGAGAAAGCTTCACCGTTCTCTGCTTTCTATCTCGTTCGGCAGCTATTCCGACCACAAAATGGATGTCCCCAAGGTCAGAAATCTCCCACTTCTTGCAAATTTGAGCTTTGAAGCGCTAGTTCTCCTCCTTGCTGCTTGCAATCGATGTGAAGTCGTCGACATGGATGGCAGTGATGACTGTGCCCGTTGGCCCCGTACGGTGGTAGACACAGTGCTCTGTGCTCAACCTGGTGAATCCCCATTCAATCATGGCCTTGTGCATGGTTTGGTACCATACAAGCCCTTCTTCAGTTTCCACACCCAATCCTCTTTGCCCGGCTCCTCAAATCCTTTTGGTTGGGACATATAACAGGGCTCATCGAGTACACCATGAAGGTAAGCTGTTTTATGTCCCATTGTTGCATATCCCAGTCTAGGGAGGCTCCGATATGCGCTAGCAGTCGAAGGGATTCCATTCGTGCCGTAGGTGAGGTGGTCTTTGTGTAGTCTTGGCCGTATACTCCTAACAGGACCCAACGAATTTTATGCCGTTGGACAATGCCTTGTGCATCTCGTTTTCGTTTACAGACCCCCTTTCCGTGCATGATTTTTCTACCCCTAGGAACATTGTTGCGAGGGATGAGTTCGTACACATCAAGTTTCTTTAGGGAGGTGAATTCGGACTCCAGGGCTCTTTGCCATTGAGGGGCCTCATCTGATTCAAGGGCGACTTTAAGGGTGGGCGTATCGTCAGGGTATGTGAGGTCAAATCCATTCTCGAGGACTGCTGCTAAGGTGGCCAAGTTGTCTTCACCAAGGGTTGCATTATCTCTTGTTTCTGAATCGGACTGATTCGCCTCTCGAGCAGCAAGTTTCGCCTCTCGGCGTGCTTTACGTTCCTCCCGGACACGAATACCACTGGCCTTGGCTTCCTCGACCGCAATTTCGGTACGAGTTGGTCCGGGTCCCTTTCTCTCGCGTGTGGACCGACGGGCAGGTTTAATTTCGGGTAGAGGAACTCCGATCTCCTCCTCCTCCTCCTCGTCCGGAGACTTTATCATTACAGGAGCATCTGATGGGGTCAGGATGGAGTTTGGGACTTGTATGGGTGGGGATGCGGGTGTATCATTGTTGTCCGAAGGTTTGAATGGAGGTTTAGCAGGTTCGGGATCTGCCTTCTCTCCTTCGAGGACGAGTCCAGGGTGAAGAGGGCGAGAAATCTCGTCCTTGGACTCAATGCCACCTCGCTCCCCTCTCGCGTTCCCCATCCGTAGTGTACATTATCGTGCTCCACACCCTTTATTTCGTGTTGGGCGTGTTTAATCTCCCAAGCTCTTAGCAAAAGAACACGATTGAACTGACGCGACCTGACTCAAATTACGTAAATAGTTGCATCCCTGACCTTCTTAACTTCTCAGGTGTCCGGAAACACACGCCGGCAGACCATCGAGCAACGCATCCATTCAACGCGAACAACGCACCACTAACGCGAACAACGCACCCATTCAACGCGAACAACGCACCACTGACGCGAACAACGCACCCCTTCAACGCGAACAACGCAACACTAACGAGAGCAATGCACCGTACAGGAGCGAACCGGCTAGCGAAACGCCGGAAGAACCCGACGCTTTCCGTGGCAATACCGGACGAGTTTGCGCGGGGTCGTATTCCAGAATTATAGATTTAGGTCTTGGCTATCCAGAGATATCAATACATGTGTGGTTCCGTGGCGAATTGGTGGAGAGCGAGCCAATTCTCCACCAGAGGTCAAATTTGGCCAAATAACGTGAGAGCGAAACACTACAAAATAATGAATTGTGCTTCATCCGCGCATTTTCTGACCTTTCTGTGCTTGTATTTGTACTCGGGGGCATTGAAAACCCCCTGCTACATACTTTAAAGGTACTCTTGGCTTCGACAGTTCTTCAATTGAAGGATTTGGGCCTGAAATCAGACAAATAAGATGTGCGAGTAGAAACTATATTGCACAGGAGCCACAACGACTTTTTGAACTAATCCTTTCGCTTATAAGACTTTTATATCAAGGGCTTGCCTCTGGTCAAAATTTGGGGCCAACGGTGACGTCCAAGGGTAAAAACATGCCACCGTTTCGCTCTCACGTTGTGTTTCGTTAGCCGGTTAGCTTCTGTATTCCACAGCTTTGACAATACATATAATTTAATTTGGGGTACCGATCAATGATGCGCGGAAGCGGGACTACAACAAAGCGAGGTACGAGCTGGTAATTGTTGTAGCATCTGTTTAGAAGAGACTTCAAATAAAAGCTACCTTAGCCTCCCCTGGCTCACGCTTAATCCGGCCAGCAACAGCAATGGCCTCAGCTCATGAACCTACCATTCTACTCTACTAAATAATTCAAGATTTGAGCAAGAAACCGGCCTAAACGGCCTCAGGGAGAACTTTGGCCATATATGTACGTACATGCATAAATTAACGACGACCACGCTTCACCTGAGTAGACCTGTCCGTCTTGTCGTCACGCTTGCGTTTGACGGAACCGCTGGCGCCAGCAGTGCCTTCGGGAGCACGTCTAGATGTCGACGGCTGGGGAGCAACAGCGCCCTTCGCGGCGTCTTTCCAATAATGTCGCGAGCTCGTATAACTGGCGTCCGTGCCAGCATTGATTAGAGGGGGAAGCGAGGCCAAAGGGGGTATAAACTTCCTCGCGGCGTCCCCTTTAGGCCAGTCGAGCGAGGCCAGGGTGTCTCTCCGTTTTTATTGACGAGGCCCACTGCATTTCTCATTGGGGTGCCTCCTTCCGTAAAAAATATGCTTCGATCGGAATCGTTCGCGCGTTTCTCCCTCGTACCACCCCCATCATCGCAGTCACTGCAACATTAACGCCTCGGGTGCACCAAGACTTGCTAGTCAAGCTCCAATTCAATCCGAAGGACTACTTATTTTGTAACATCGGCAATGATCGACAGAACGTCTCACAGATCATCCGATCCATGGAGCACCCTGCCAACTCCTACCGTGATCTCGATTTTCTCGTTGATCCGTCTGCGACACCAGAAGAAATCAAACTCGCATTTGTCTACTCCGACGACACGCAAGACGGCGGCAAAATTGTAGACCATTTGAACGGGCGCGTGAACAAAACATACCGAGACCGCGGATTGGTCCGACCGTACAATGCGGGTATGTCGCGGCAATACCGCGCACATGTAATGTCCCTTTTCAAAGCCGGAATCGTCCGCATCCTCGTCTGCACCGACGCCGCGGGAATGGTTCGTTCGCATGTATACCAGCTGTATTTTTGCTGACACTTTTTTGTGCAGGAATGCGACATACCTAACATTGAGCTGGTGGTACAGTGGAAGCTCCCGCAGAATCTCTCGTCCTGGATCCAACGCGCTGGACGCGCTGCTCGTGGTCCGGGGATGCAGGGCATGGCCGTGATGCTCGTCGAAAAATCCGCTTATGAAGTGTCAATGGCGGCAGACAATCCCACGCCTTCCGGTACGCCTCCGATCCGGGGACGTGGTGCTCAGGGACGGGTTAGGGGGATTGGTGGACGTGGCGGAAGCGGGCGGCGAGGAGGGAAAAATCAGGGGAAAGACTACGCTGAAAGTCATGGCCAAAAACGCGGATGGTTTAAGGGCCTCAACGACGGAATTAAGGTGCTCGAAGACTCACACGCCGAAATCCCTGCAGACGCGCCTGCCGAAGGGCTTTATGCAGTGGTTCAAGCGACCATATGTCGGCGTGTAATCCTTTCCCGCATCTTCAAGAATGCTGCACCAAGTACGAGGAGGTTCATTTTTGCTAGATCATCTCCATTTGTTGATTGATTTTACAGCTGTACAAAAAGAAATCTGTTGCGACATATGCAACCCGAAGCTTTTTGACCATGTTCGACCCAGCCAGCCAGTCAGAGCGACACGCCAGAAGGGGATCCACCTCTCATTTGGCGGAGGAAATCTCCATCACCAAGACATGCGACGTGGGGGCCCAGCCGGTTCCGTGGTTGTCGAGTTTTGCGATGGCATCAAATTATCACGGGACCGGCTGGTTCAAGAGCCTACTTTCTTATTTACAAAATGATGGGAGTGTCATTACTTATGCAAACAGCTGTAAGCGCAGGGGTCCGACTAGGGTCAGATCTTTGATATATAATCTGCACAGCCACGTATGTTCTACTTATCTCGTTTCTCCGCCGTATATCGCCTGGGCCTGGACCGCTGCCTCGGCCGCCGCATTCCAAGCCCTCAAGGATGCGGTGACCGCGGAGCCCGTCCTGGTTCTCCCGGACGACTCTCGGCGTTGGCGGCTGGAGGCGGACAGCTCTGACTTTGCAACTGGGGCTGTCCTCTCCCAGCTTGGCGACGACGGCAAGTGGCACCCGGTGGCTTTCTACCATCTACAGGTAACGTCTATCGAGCTCTCGACCGCCAAAGGCTACGCTATCGGTGCACGCGACTATATTTCCTTCTGCAAAAACCACAATATTCCCCTTGACCCTACTCCGCAAACTTTTTCCCGTTACATTGCATATACATCACAATTCATTGCATCTGGACCGAAATATCTGTCATGTGCCCGCCACTTTCTCAAGGACCTTTACCCGACATGGGACGAGGTGCGCGGAGATCCGGTGGTCCAAGCTCCCGTTCGCGGGTCCAAGAAGGCGCGCGCGGATCCTGTCCATCGAAAACTTCCGTTGCGGCCCTCGCATCTCGACGCGTTCCTACAGTTGGCGATCTGCAGCAGGTTGTACGACGACTTCCTGTTCGCTGTACTACTGTCTTGCTGTTTCTACGGCTGCCATCGTTCGGGGAACTGGTCATCAAGAACGACAAGTCGCTCTTTGACTGGCGGAAGATCATCAAGCGTGCTTCGTTGCCCTTCGTTAACAAGCGTGCACAATTAGTGGTGGGAGGGTTCGGTTCAAAAATTCGGTTCGAACCTGAACCGGACCGAACCGAACGTGCGTTCAGGTTCAAGGTTCAGCAAATAGCTGAACCTGAACCGCAGGTTCGGTTCAGCGTTCGCCGACCTGAGGATTTTGCTGAACGCGTTCGAACGCTGAACGCATCCGATTTTTTCGGCTGACAATAACGTACAAAATGAGTCCATACAAGGCAAAGCGCCGAGTCAAAAAACGTTAACCATCGATTGATCGGCGACTTTTTTTATGTAATTCACGGAAACCCCCGACGCTCACTGCACGACAACGATGACCTGGAAGGCTGAGCCACTGCTCTCTCACTGAGTCTCTCAGACTCCTTTGGAGTCACTCTTTCATTATCATCCTTCGGATATTTGGACTTATCTTCAACCTCTCCGTCGTTTTTGGTCCCTGGACCTCTTCGTCTTGTGGTCTCCGTCGGGAATGAAAATCGGCCCTATCCCCCAGCTCCACAATTCCTGACCACGCTAAGGCTGCCCATTTATTTTGCCCGACATCGGCGCCCTTCATGTGGGGTTACTTCCTTCTCAGCTGTAAAAAATCCGTTTTAAATACCCCGTTAGGGTGCGGTGCTTCATCCTGGTGGCCATTCTTTCCCCGATTTTCACACACGATGAGCAGGGTAGTCTCCGAGACGAAAGACCACTGACCTGGCTTTCCCCATGGCTGTTGTTTTTTTCCCATCGCTGTTGCCAGCTGTATTAAAGGAGGGCCAAAGCATCAAGCAGCCCCATCCTTCGCTCGTCTTCTCATTCATCATGGCGACCTCTGATTTTGGATGTGCTCAAAACCCCGATGGCTCGCTGCGGGATGCCTCTGAGATCGAGTTTTTCAATGATGTCGACGACACAGTCCCAATTTCGGGTCCTTCACCCTCTGCCAGTAGGCCTGTTCACCCACTCTTCACTAAAGTTCGTCCCTTTGAGCGTGTGGCGGGTGTCCGACGTTCCTCTCCTCATCCTCGCCGCTCTTCTCGCACCTCCCGCCCCTCCGCTCGCGCCAAGGATCCAAATAATGCGGAGGCCACAATCACCACCACTCGCAAACGCAAGGCCGATGACATCAGCACTACCTCGCGCAAGGCACCAAGAAAACAACCTACTGCCGAATCCTCTGACGACGACTCCGAGGGTGAATCCGCCGACGACGCTATGACCGGTGGTGATACTGAGGCTGAGGACACGGAGGGACAAGATGCGATGGACCTCGAGGAGTACGAGCCCTTCAAGTCTATGGGTGACACGGATCATCAACATGTATGTTCAACTTCATTTGAATACATTTTTTCAGGCACCCCGCTGACCGCATTTTAGGCCATCGCGAAGTTCTCGCGCCCAGACAAGACCGCGGATATCAAGACGGTCTTCAAGCGTGTCAAAGGCCAAAAGAATATGAAGACCGGGCTGCTTGAAGACGGAGCACTTTGTCTAGTGTGCACGTAAGTAATATTTCGCCGACAGGGATTTTTTAGCTCACCTCTGCCTAGTCGCAATGGAGTGGAGGCCAGTTTGAGCTTTCTCACTGGCAGTGTCTCATCCCTGCGGAGTCATATTGCGCGGTAAGTTGTCGTATTCAATTATTTGGCATACCGCTCACATTGCTTTGCTGCAATTTCAGTTGCGACAATCATTTTAAGGTCTACAAGGCGCGCTGCACGGAACTTGGCATTAATATGCATGAGCGCGCTATTCCCAAGACCTCCTCTTCCAAAAAGTACGTTGTTTCGTCGACAACAGTTCCTTTGGTAACTCATGTAATCTCAGTCTTCAAAAGACGCTGGATGGCATCGCCGTCTCTGAGCCAAGACCACCCGCATTCACCACAGAGGGCCTGCGCGACTTCCTGATCGAAATGATTGTTACACAGGACGAGGTATTGTCCCGTATTCTTTCATATCATCTGCTAACACTGTGTAGGCATTTTCGATCGTTGAGAAACCAAGTTTCATCCGGCTGTTGAAGTACCTGCGTCCAAGCATCAAAGATTCCGACATTCCCACTCGGAAAACCATTCGCAAGTACATCCTTACTCTCGCAAAGGATGTTGAGCAAACATTGCGAGATAAATTTCGGGTTCGCATGCTGTGCTATATTACGTCGCTGTTCAAATGCTCACTCAAAATTATCCAGCAAACTGCGGGGAAACATTCAATATCCCATGATGCCTGGACTTCTGACTCGGGTATACCATTTCTCAACATCAACGATCATTACATTTCTGTCCCACCTGAGCGGCCCAACGATTGGGAAATTATCACCGAAGAACTCGCGTTCATGAAGATCGAGGGACGCCATACAGGCGCCAACCTTGGTTCAGCAATCCTCAAAACCCTCGATCGATATGAACTTCGTGGCAAATCGGGCTGGATAACTTCAGACGGCGCCTCTGTCAATCGTTCCACCGCTCGAGTCGTGGAACAGGGTCTTGACAATGGTTGGACAGCTCTGGAGCACGACATGATGTGAGTTCTTTCGCTGTGTGAATAAGAGACACCCTTATCCTATTTCAGGTGCATTGAGCATGCTGTCCACATTGCGGCGAAGCATTTCGTGCAGACGGTGGCCCCGACGCCTCAGAAGTCGTTGCAGAAAAAGCTTCGGTCGCTCCTGAATCAGGCCTGTAGCAATGGAGAGCTCGACGAAGACGAGGTTGGGAAGCTTTTGTCGACTCTCGGTGATGGTAGTGATACCCCTGAATCTGACGCCGAGTCCGAGGACGATGAGTGGACGACAGGAGATGCTGTCGGTAAAGTTCTGGCTCTGATTACAGCTAATTGCAGTACCGAAGGCGCGGATCGGAAATCTGCTGTTTTGGGACGTTTTCAAAGAATTCCCGGTATCTCAGTGAGTTCTACACCGATTCCCTTGAAACCTAGATAGAAATACTCGGCTAATTCATGCGCAATTAGTGATAGAAAGGAAGTTGCAAAAATATTCTATATTTGGCGAGCTGGGTTTGAGGGGTCATTTTGGGGGTCAATTCAATCTGCTGGTATCTAGGCATGTTGAAATGCCCTAGATTTTTGTGAGAGATGGCTTCTATCAATATTGAAAGGTGTGATAGAGTCAGAATGTTCAATATCGTACTTTATCATGCTTGTAATGGCCTCGAGCCAACGGTAATATACTGCAACCAGCAAACAATGTGATATTTGAACCCAACTGCAAACTCCTTCAAAATCTGACTCTATCACACCTTTCAATATTGATAGAAGCCATCTCTCACAAAAATCTAGGGCATTTCAACATGCCTAGATACCGGCAGATTGAATTGACCCCCAAAATGACCCTCAAACCCAGCTCGCCAAATATAGAATATTTTTGCAACTTCCTTTCTATCACTAATTGCGCATGAATTAGCCGAGTATTTCTATCTAGGTTTCAAGGGAATCGGTGTAGAACTCACTGAGATACCAGGAATTCTTTGAAAACATCCCAAAACAGCAGATTTCCGATCCGCGCCTTCGGTACTGCAATTAGCTGTAAACAAGTATATCTGTACCGTGTTGGAATGCGCTGAATCTCATCAATGCTTGTAGATCCGGATGTCGCCGCAAGCTCGCGCGTTCTTCAAAAGTTGCTGTGTCCAGGCGGGAGTCTCACAGCTCGAGCTCCTTCTCTGGGTACGAACTCGATGGGCGTCTCTGTACAAGTGCCTGGAACGTGTGTTGATTCTTCGAAAGGTATGTTCTAACCATTACCATCCATCTTTATATGCCCTGTTGATATCTACTTGGGAAGCCCATTGATCTTTTTGTGCGCCTCGCCGATGACAGTGAGCAGGTCCCACCCCTGCGGAACAAGTTTTATCGTGATTACACTTTGTCGAAGCGGGAGTGGGAAAAGATTCAGATCATTCACGAGGCGCTCCGCGTACAGTATTCACGTGTCCGGTTATCCTCCTATATTTAACAATAAATACGCAGGAACCTGCCGACGTTACCCAGACCTTCTCGAGCGAGAGAACTCCGACAGTGTGGCGTATCATCCCAACCCTCGAATTCCTCATCAAGCGATGGGAAACAATGTCAACTCACCCCAAGTTTGCCGAAATCAAGGACGCTCTCATAGAAGGCGTGAAGAGCCTGAAAAAATGGTTTCATCGTGCCGATACCACGTCTAGTGCATATTTTATTTGCCTGGGTGAGCGAGATTAGATCCACTCACTGTTCCTTATTCATGCCGCAATGCGCGGTTAGTTTTGAATCCAACCATCAAAGATGTCTACTTCCGTACTCGCTGGGGTGAAGAAGAGTACAAGAAGGGTATGAAAGCTCTAGAAGAAGTCGTAAGTTCATTGTCCCCTAGTCGAATTTCAAACTCGTTCCTGACTATTTTCAGTTCGACGAGTACTATGCTGCCGGTGAGGCAGAAAGCGAAATCGAAAGTTCTGCCCCAACACCCTCGGCTGTTCAATGTTGCGACGTTCAACCCCACTCTCTCCAGCGGTATGGAAGCTCTTTCTTGATGGAGGCTGTAAAGTCGGTCCAACAAGAAGAACGAGCCCGCGCACAACCTCGAGATGAGCTGAGAGGTTATCTGTCATCTCCGCTGGAAACGACGGATAACGTAGTACATTGGTGGGGTGTGAGTGATCGGAATCATGCGCAGAAATTCAATCTGACTTTGTCTGAAGCATAATACCTCACGCCCCACACTGCGCCGGATGGCTCGTGACTATCTAGCTATCCAAGGGTCTGCAACTCCAGCTGAACGCGCATTTTCCAGCGGAAGTCTCACGGGTACGAAGCTCCGTAACTCCCTTAATGCGGAGGTCTTCGAAGCACTCCAGTTATTGAAAAGTGCGTATCGGAATGGACATATCAGTGCTGGAGTTATTGCGGCCAAGCACATCGACGCCCTCATTGCAGAGCTGGCTGCAGACTTTGGATACGACACAGAGGGTGATGATTCTGACGAAGATGCATGATTTTTTGGTAGAGTTTGTCGCGTCGATTTTTAGAGAGAATTTATTTTGGCACGAAAATGGCGTTCGGTTCGGCGTTCGAACGCTGTTGAACGCCGA
Source organism: Mycena leptocephala (assembly GCA_029378395.1). Taxonomy (NCBI): domain Eukaryota; kingdom Fungi; phylum Basidiomycota; class Agaricomycetes; order Agaricales; family Mycenaceae; genus Mycena; species Mycena leptocephala. The sequence goes on along the minus strand of JARJLF010000681.1, from coordinate 105,384 downwards.
ACCGAACGCGTTGAACCTGAACGCCAGGTTCAGGTTCAAGGTTCGGCATTTTCCCGAACCGAACGTCAGGTTCAGGTTCGGCGTTCAGAGAAAAGGGCCCTGGAAGGGCTTCGCGCGAAGATCTGACGGCCAGAATTGCTGCGCTTGAGGAGGATAATTCAGAGGAGGGTTCGAGCGCGATCTCTGTGAAGGAACTCAGCGTCGCTGCTGCTCGTCGCTTCACTGAGATCACCAGTGATCGCAATATTCTGGACTCCGCAATCAAGCTCCAGGCGGGCAGGCTGCAGACGATCAACGGGGAGCTTCACAGTGAGAACAAGGCGCTTCGAAAAGATCTCGATGCACTTCAAAAAGATTTCGCTGCTCTCCAGGCTCAGCTCACTCGTCTCGAGCTCAACACCCCGGCGCCCCTCCGCAGCTCCTCGCATTCCTCCCATTCTAAAGCCCCGGACCTGCCCTCTGTACGCACGCGTCATTCCTTCCCTGTTCTTCGGTCTCGTTCTCCGACGCTCGATCCTCCCTCAAAACGGCGTAAATTCCACGAAGGTGGCGGGTTTCTGACCGTGGGGCCTTTCCCCGCGTCGCAGCTGTCTCCGACCAATCTTTTTGTTTCTCTCATTGACGGGGCACTCCCCACCTTCCATTTCACGGACTCGTACTCAGTTACTCTCGACCCCGTCTTTCCCTATCACCTCCGCGTGACTCTGAAGTCAGCGGTCGATGTCCAATCCTTACTGAAGGCGTGGGGCACGGGTGCACGCACGGTGGGAATGGAGGAGATGAATTCAGATGGCTCTAATGAGCCCAAACCCCCCACTAAACGGGACTCTCAACCGTCGGCCTCTTATCGTGGGAGTAAAAGCAATCGGGGTCACAACTCTGTGCATGGTCGCACTTAGTTAATTAATGTTACGCAGTTCCGGTCGTGAATTAGTATGTGTATCTCAATGTGATATCACTGAACAGTCGACCGCTGTCACCGTCGGATCGTTCGTGATGCTTGCCGTCGTTTTCCTCCTATCGGTGTTCGGGTCACCTGCGATGTTTGCACTCCATCGCGTCATGTTTTGCGCTTCATTGACGTCTCATCTAGCTGCCCTTGCTTCTGTACTGTACAACCCTTCCGGCCTGCGTGCACTGTGTTTCACTGGGTTTGTTATCATATTTCTTGATCTAGGATACTGTCGCGCTGTGCTGCTGTTTCGAAATCAGTTCTTGCTCTGGGAGGAAGGGATCATCTGTTAGCTGTGGACCTTCTTCGGAAGTTGAACACGTTGATGGTGATTGTCTTGCTCTTGGACCCAATATTTGTCAGCTGTGGACCTTCCTCGGAAGTTGAACACATTGACTCGTGGTTGTGTCGTGCATGCATTCTGCAAAGGGACAGCCATACGACAGCTTTCTGTGGGCTGGTGGACACTGGGGATTTTTTACCTGGGAGGAGGGAACTCCTCCCGTACACTTGTGCATACTGCTTGTGGTCAGGTCCCACAGGGTTCTATCCAGATGTCCTGCCATTCAAACGGCCGGTCAGTCCACGGTTTGCCAGCGTCTTGTATGTACGACCCCCTGGAATGGTGTGTGCTCCGTTGGCATCCTGTAGCTACATGTAAGGATAACCACCCGTACATTACTACTTGTTTGTCTTCGGTAAACTCGTTGTTCAGACATTTGGACCACGCGAGTATAATAAATCCCCCCCCCCCCCCCGCCCTGAACCTGAACCGAACCGAACCGTCCCACCACTATGCACAATACTCTCAGCAGAACTGAACCTGCCCTGAAGGTTGAACTGGGTGTACTGTACCATTTCAATCACTTCGTAGGGCCATTTAGGGTGTGACTTCGCCTACGAATTGACCCTTTCGTATAGTGATCTGTGACCCTGTGACTTACGAAATTTTTCGTAAGACTGCCGATAGCCAAATTTTTGCAAAGCCAGGGCCGTCCCAGCCATCTCCAGCCATAATGGGACCACAAGAGAAAGCAAAACTGGTGGAAATTCCTGCCAACTGGGTGGAAAAACTACTTCCAAACTCTCGCGGCAGCGTACAAGAATTACTTGCTCATAAAATGCCATACCAGCGCCCGAGCGCTAACGAGACCGCGGCGATGGCGTATCTTGCAGCGGACCTCCCCAGCAGCCCCGAGTTCGATCCTACCACCCTCGCGATGCCTCCGACCTCGGTGATATACAGGTCAATTCGTTGCGCGCACATCCCAGGAAAGCAGGACACCTACCCTCTCTGGGTTGTTTCCTACTTGGTAGAACTTCGCCTCGTCCAGGACTACCGCCAGCTCTGGGATTCCGCGGTCCATGCTCTCGAGACTCGGATCCAGCGAAAAAAATCGGACGAGCTCGGTCCCAACACTCTGGATCGAGCAGAGATTGACCAGATGCTCGAGCTTCTCGACAACAATTCTGAGCTTCAAAACCGTTCCATCCGGGTCGTTCCTAGCGGGCACGCAAGGGAGATCATCCAGATCCACCAAAACGACGGTCTGGAATACGAAACCTCACCTAAATACCGCAAGCTTCGCGAGCTCGGCGAAGATATTGCCAACGGCGGGGAAAAACAATTGGCCACAGTGGCGAATGTTGGAGGAGACCACTGGATAGCCCTCATCGTCGACTTCACGTCGAAGGCGGTGTACTACTTCGACTCGTTGAAGCAGCCCATCGATTCTGAGCTCCAGGAAGCCTACGACTGGTGGATCGGGCAGCATCATATATAGCACCGAATTCGGATGGGTAACATTACCTTGTCTCCGTCAGCGCGACGGCCACAACTGTGGGCTTTTTGCAGCAAACCGTGTCGCCTACTACATCGATCCGAACACGAACCCTCTCTCGGACCCGCAGAGATGCGACGACGAGCGGTTGATGACAGTGGCAAAGATTCTTGATCGCCACGATGTCAATGTAAGTCGTCTTTATATAACAAGGTCTAGAAACTCACCTGCCACTAGACATTACCGCAAGCAGCAAATGCCGGATTCAGTTTCACGTTTCGCTTTGATATCGCAGGCAATGATTGCGAGTCAGTCGACGGCGAGGAAGATGACGAACCACGTACACCCATCAGCACTCCGCCTGCTTCGCCGAAGATCTTACCCGTCTCTCCGATGAAGGGGAGCGTGAAACGTGCGCTCAGCGATAGAGCTGCTGGCTCCCCACCGACAAGCCCTGTGAAGAAGCGTTCCAGCGCTGCCAAGGGAAAGGGAACAGCTGCATTGGCAGAGGGCCTGAAAGTGATGGGCGCCGTTTCCCCGAACAAGCGAACCGTCCTGTTCAAATTCTTCAGTAAGGAGACAGAGCAGGAGAAGCGCAAACGGGAGGCAAGAGAGAAAGAGGAGGCAGATTTGAAGGCTGAGCAGAGGGCAGAACGAGAGCTTCACAAAATTCAGGACCAGATCGTTGCTGTTGACGAAAAGCGCGACGGTGCCAAGAAACGAAAGCGCGAACAGCGGGAGCGCAAGTATCTAGCAGAAAAGGAGGCTGGGATTCGGAACGACGACTTCACTCTCAAGGAGCCGAAGAAACGAAAGGTATGGGCCTACCTCCGTCTTGAATCTCATCTCATCTGTCTTCCAAGACCGTGCAGGTCGAGCTTCGCGACGAGCCGAACGAGAGCAACATGGCTGAAGTTACACGTCCGGCACGTCAGATCGAGCAGAGATACAAAGACAAGCATCGCACTCACACCACCGGTCGCAAGAAAGTCCACGAACCGCACGAGCGTGTCTATAAAAACTGGAAGACACCGGTTCTCTTTGCGATGATTTTGGAGGCAGGAAGGAAGACGAAAACTGCCCGCGGGCTGTAGCTGCGATCTCAAAGCACCTGCGGGCGCGGGAACCAAAAATATTTGCAGACCTCACGGCGACCACAATCCAAGGCTGGTTCGAACGCGATGGCCTCGGTGTCCAGACTTGGAAGAAATCCGTGTTGGAATCCGCGAAGGTGAATGGAAACACACCCGGACATAACAAAGGGGGGTGTAGGGGCGCACTGGTGAGTTGGTGAATTGATGCAGAATTGACGGTAAACCAGTCAGCTCACCCGGAAGTCGTCGACAATATCAAGCAGCAGCTGACGCATTTACGTGAAGCTGGAGCAGCGCTGACTTCCATTGGGGTGCGAGCAATTATCATTGCAACGATCCATAAGATGGCGCCGGAAGTGTTCGACAAGATGTATAGAGATGGCTCGTACTTTCGAGTCTCTGATGCGTACTGCCGCGACTTCCTGCGCATCACAATGGGTTGGTCGGTGCGGAAGGCGACCAAGTCCGCTCAGTCCACACCTAAAAACTGGGAAGATGTCGTTGGGCGTGCTGTCTTGCGGCGCGCTCACGTCATTGAAAATGATGACATACCTGAAGCACTCATTGTCAACTCCGACCAAACAGGTATCGTATACAACCCCGGCGCAAAACTCACCTGGACTCAGCGCGAATCAAATCAAGTCTCGATCATCGGCGCAGACGAGAAGCGCGCGTTTACCGCCCTTCTCGCAATCAGCGCCTCGGGTGCTGTCCTTCCCATTCAATCGGTCTACGCGGGAGCCACGAAAGTCGTGTGCCCAACAGCAAAGGCCGCGCACTACACTGATTGTGCAGCAGCTAAATTTCGATTTGATTATTCAGGCACGAAGACGCACTGGTCCAATCACGATACCATGCACGACTGGGTCAACTTCATTGCCCCATATTTCGAGGAGCAGAAGAGGCTGTTTGGGCTCGACCCCGATCAAAAGAGTCTGCTGATCTGGGACGTTTGGTCCGTTCAGCGATCCAAGGACCTCGGTGACTGGATGCGGACGCACCATCCCATCGATTTCATTCCCGGCGGCTGCACCGGTGTTTCCCAACCGCTGGACGTCGGGATTAATAGACCATTCAAGCATACGATCAAGACCGCGTACCATGCGTACGTTGTCGACGAGCTCGTTGCGCAAATGGAGCACAACGAACCAAGGTATTGCCGCTATGTAGGCAGGCTGGTCACGAGCCTAGCATAAGAAAACAGACAATAAAATTAGCACAATCCCAAACAAACATGCAGAGTGGATTTGTTGGCGGAGCTTCAAACACTTCCGAACGCAGAGACATAATTTGCTATGCGAAGGAGATGTACAGTGGCAATGAGAAGTGTGGCCAACAACCCACAATTAAGTTTCGCAGCTATTTTTCTCCTTATAAAATTACGTCTGTCTGGAGTTCGTTGTCTATGTTAGTTTGTAGATTTACGTCTGATTTATCAGGGAAGGAGCACTTTTACTTTTACTTCAAGGGTGAGAGACATGCAGCGGCTGGGTCACTCAGTCTTTTTCCCCCACTGGCCATGGGCTGAAGAGGACATGTTAGTTCGACGAGCCGCTCATTCGGACTTGAGTGTTCCGGCGGCTGTGTACTGCCGTGGTCCTAAAAAGCGGTCAGCAATGCACCAGTGTGGCATGAAACAAACCATACCCCCACTATCCCAGCCCTGCGGGACGCGTGACCCCAACCAAAATTCGTAAGGTATGTAGTCGAGGCAATTTCTGAAAAATTAGATTTGGCCCTGTTTGGCAGCCCGGGGAAGCTCTCGCCACAAACAATGAGTAAGCTCCCTATTTTTTCATTTTTATTTTTATTTCTTTATTTTTTTTAAATTTTCCCCCACCCACACCGGTATCGAGCCGGAATTCTTCGTTTTCCGTCATCAGTCATTTGGATTGTTGCTCCGGGATTTCGGAGCGTTTGTAGACCTGGAGTAGACCCAATGTGATTGCCGAATGACAAGGATCTAGACCTAATATGTACAGCCAACTTTGGCCAAACTACACACGTGCTGCCAACCCAACCACACCGTCGCGGAACTCTAGGACGACCACTTTTTATGGTGGATGTGAGTGGGAGTATATTAAAGCAAGCGCGCTATGTTAATACGTAGTCATATTAGTCGACAAGGATGCAAAAAGTCCGAGCTCAGGCCTGCCCAAATTAGCGCAAGGTTGATGGTGTTGTTGCTGGGTCACGGTCAGAAAGAATGCACGTACCTGTCCCACCTCGTCCCTGCCCGCTGCCTCTTGCTTCCTTCATGTTCCTCCGAACTTCCAAGCTTGAATATGCTGGACACGGAGTCGGGAATTTGAATTCACCAACGTCGAGTCGGGGTGGGTGGATGGGCGAGGAGCACGCACCTTTCACGGCGGCAGGTTCGTGGTTCATGTGCGGTTGATCTCCTAGTGTACGTGATCTCCGCGATAATTCTTTCGTCAAACGACGTATCTGTCAGATACAGAATTACCTTGGGCTCAACGACGAAACTTCCCGAATCCTTCGGGGAACGAGACTGCTAGATGTCATGGAATTTGATTTCCACCTATGACCATATGTCCGACGGAAACCACAGACTTTTGGAGCTCTCACCGTCTGATATAGCCGGACCTGGTTCGGCCGCCGGCTGGCGCTTGGGGGCGCAGCAGCGCAAACACTGGGTATCACAGCAGACTGGAAGTGGAGCAACGCCCGGGCAGCTATCAGCAGCAGCAACCTTTCGTAGCCAGTACTGTAGACTTTCGACCAAAGGTTCAGGTGACGGGTGACAGACCTTCGTGAACTGAACAATTTTGTTCCAGGTGACGGTGACTTTGGGATTTAGGGACCTAGATAGGCCAAAAAACGCGAAAAATTTCAGTCCGGCATCTGCCGGATTGCCTTTTATAGTAATTTTCTGCTGATTGCCGAGGAATGAACATCTAACCCATTGAACAATCAAGGTGACAGGTGACACCCCGTGAACCTTTGGTCGAAAGTCTACAGACTACAGTACATTGAACACGTGGCAGGTTACGCTTGATCCAAAATCACGGCAGCACTAGGGAAGGAGGTATGGAGTCCACGGACGGATAAGAACCAGGCAGAGATGTATTTGACGGCGATAGCGGACGCAGGATTGATAAGCCAACCACTTGAGCTTGCGCAGAAGCCAACCAGCAGAAAGAAATATAACCGGTGTAAAATATGTATGGGGGCCGGCACTGAGGGATTATGATGAGGATTCTGCGAGAAGCGATCGTACTGGCCTCATTTATATGCTCAATCTTGCCGAGATACAGAGGACGCGCGTCCTGTGCGGCTGTGAAAGAGAACCGCGAAGGGAATGTATTCAACAGCATGTGAAACAACCACGAGACACGTCGGCCGTGCTCAGTGAGACAAATTAAGAAACCAGGGCCTCACGGCACGCATTCGTCACTTCGAGCCGGCTTGGCTTTGAACACTTCGGGAAATTCTCTACAGCCTTGAAGTGCTGTTGAACTGCGGGTCGAGCGCGATCTGTTCCTGAAGCCACGGATCAGCGGAGAGCGTGCGAGCAATCTCATAACTTGCCCAGCAGGGTAGTTAAAAAAGGTGTTTCGGTGGGAAAGATGAGTCCAAAAGACTGTAGGATTCAAGCACTGATGCAGAGAGCCTATCGAAGCTAGGAGGACTTGAAGGGGATAAGACCAAATACTTCCAAATGAAAGCCGTAGAGAATCTTAATAGAACGGATAATAAGGCGGTGTCCTTCCTGCGCGCGATCCCACAGGATTGAACCAAGGCCCTCGCAAAGTTTTGGGAAATTTAACCCAGAAAAACTCGGATGCGAGGTCACGTAATCTGACGCATCGGGAAAAAGCGGTTGAAACAACGCTCGGAGTATTCCGGCCGTCGAACAGATTCCACAATTTTTTGGAGGTGTTGAATTCAACGAGCAGGATCGAACCAAGGCCCTCGCAAAGTTTTAGAAAAATTGACCCAGAAAAACTCGGATGCGAGGTGACCTAATCTGTCGCATCGGGAAAAATTGGTTGAAACACCGCTCGGAGTATTCCGTTAGAAGTGACCTTGATAACTTTATCACGATCATACCGTACCAAACCCGTCAAATGGTCGGGAACAGAAAGTGTGCGATTCTTATCTAGATGTAGATATGATCACTCGTGTCTTCACCCTCCCCAGTAGCCAGTTATATTATTCTGCAATTTACCTGTCTCCCCTTGCCCGTTCCACGGCAGTCGAAGTGCCAAACCAACATCTCGACATCACTGCGGAGTCGGACGCAAGCAAGAATTCAACATCCGGACGAACGGACGAAGCCGATTTGGTGCTCCATCTGCTCCACTGCGCAGGGCTGTCAACTCAGATGTTTGTTCCATTCTTTTTTCAAGGCAGGTATTACCCTTACTTATCACATGCCAGTTCGTTCTCAACTTCACCTAATTGCATTCTATTCAAGAAGCAATGACGACTATCTGGTGGCTGCCACCACAGCGCCTTCCGCTGGTACGTGAATTTAACATTTTATTGATCGGCTCACCTCTTTGCCCAGATCAACCTGAGAATCACCATAGCCGCCTTCTCTTGCCCTATATGATCCCTTTTAAACATTTATTCGTTGGCTGAATGTCCAGCCTGCATACAGGAAGGATGTCTACCTCACCATCGTCTTTTTTCCTCCCCGATACGTACTTAACGCACTCGAGTCAAGGAGCTGGAAATTATCCGACGGTTCGCTGTCGCCTTCTGTGCTTTGATATCTCCCTCAAGGTAGCGACGTGCGACCTGCCAAGATGCGCGTATAGGCCGTCGCGGACGCCGTCGCGCGTCGTCGGGAGCAAGGACTATCATTTTATACAGTCGGATATGGTGTGCGCATTCTTCTTTCATCCTCCTTTTTTCCCTTTTCCTTCTTCTGACTTCCCTTTCAATCATTACCTCGTTCCGAATTTCAGATGTGTATTTTCTCAGATCTGCTCAAGACGTTGGACGTGCCATTTTGGACCTGCACCTCTTTGAGCTCTTGATGCTGTCATGCCATGCCTAAGAAAAGTCGCGCACAAGAAGCAGCCCTGGGCCGGAACCTTGAGCCTCCGTACACTGCCCTAGTCCCAGCATGTTGCCTCCACCTGGCGCAGTCACATGGGTGGAAGCAGTGCGTCGTCCTGGACACAACTGGAGGCTAGCCGGTTCCCGACTTAGAATTGAAATCACGGTCGATTCTAATGCTGGTACTGTGTGGGACATGGATGCAGCGAAAAATGTGGTATACACAAGAGAGGAGTGCCGACCGGAACTGTATTCACAGAAAAACCCGATCCCGAAAGATATTTCTGGAAGTATTGGGTGTGTGGGCCGCGGGGTAAAAACAAAAGAATGTCATCTGTTGATGCAAGTAAATCGTGGTTATCTGAAGAATTTCATCGCTCCTTCGTGCAGGATATCGCGTAATGTTGGCGTTTTATACAGTTTGATGCGTTCAAATTTCTGTATCAGTTTCAAAGATGACGTCCGAAACATCAGTGCTGCTTCTGGAGGATGGGGATGGGGACCGCATGTTCATTGTCATGCGCGAAACCTTGGACTATGCAATCGGCATCGTACTCCCAAGGCTCACCACAATATAGGGAATGACCGATGTTGGCCTGGATCTAAGGTTCAATTTACAAAATTAAAGCAGAAGGTGAACTTCAGGGACATACCCCAGGAGGATGAAATAGTCTGTTACTAATCTGAGCTCATATATGGTGGCGTTTGCGAGGGTAAATGCTAATAGCAATGTTAGTGGCATTGTATACCATGAATTGACTGCTTTGGTGCGAAATCTCGGCCCACTGTGCCGAGGTTTGTGTGCATTTGTTTGCATCGACATCCAGAGCCCTCGGCTATCGTTCAAAAGCAGCAGGGCCGTCAAAACAAATCCCAAGAGACAGTTCCAACCTAAATTTCGCTGGCAATCTTCCCAGGGAGACCCCGTTAAAATCCGGCATGAAATGGTTGCACAGTGTTCAAAATACTGTTTTGGTGCGAAATCTCGGCCCACTGTGCCGAGGTTTGTGTGCATTTGTGTGCATTGACATGCAGAGCCCTCCGCTGTCATTCAAAAGCACCAGGGCCGTCAAATCAAATCCCAAGAGACAGTTCAAACCCAAATTTCGCTGGCTATCTTCCCAGTGAGGCCCCGTTAAAATCCGGCCTGAAATGGTTGCACAGTGTTCAAAATACTGCTGCTGCTTTTGAATGATAGCGAAGGGCTCTGCATGTCGATGCACACAAATGCACACAAACCTCGGCACAGTGGGCCGAGATTTCGCATGCACAGTGTTCAAAATACTGTTTTGGTGCGAAATCTCGGCCCATCATGCCGAGGTTCATGTGCATTTGTTTGGTGGCAGCATCTAACGGCCCACTGTGCCGAGGTTTGTGTGCATTTGTGTTCATCGACATGTAGTCCTAGATTTTCTCCTCCTCTAAAGTGCGTGCTTGAAGTTATTAGTTGCCTGTGTTTTATACAAATAAAGTGTATTACGTGGGCTCCGAACCGTGACCTTATAGGAATCGCCAAGGACCTTCGACGCTGACTCAATGTGGTGAGCGTCCAGCCGACCATGGAGCGGCCATGCGAAAGTATGTATGGCCTAGTTTTGCCGCGACTTGCGACTCCAACCCTCCAAGTCGACTTGAGTCGAGTCACATGCATGGCTCTGCCCGACTCCCGAGGTCACAGGAAGTCGACTCGGGTCGACTTGGAGTCACTTGAGTCGGGTTTAGTAGGATGCACATTGGTCCCCCTTTATGATGTTGGAATACACATATAAAGCTAAGTAGGTCGTTATCAAGGCGCTTTTCTGTTAGAGGCCCCCATCAACCGGATTTTTTATGGTATGGTGATATAATTTTATAGAATTATGCCTACGAGTCTAGCAATAATATAATATTCATATAAGCTATGTCTCGGAATTTTTGAACTGCCCCACGCAGACCCACAGAAGGATTACCAACCCATCGCGCGGATGCTCCACGAAGTGGGGCTCCGCAAAAAGTCGATGGGCTTGGCAATTTTTATGTGCGTCAAGTAGGCAGTGAAAAAATGGAGCCAAAAAATTCGATATCAGCAGAAAAAAGGCCAGCGCCAGCGAAAAGGCAGTGCCAGCCTAGACCAACGGCCCTGTTGGAAAATGTTTCCATCCTGAGAGGCATTCGCCCACTTCCCCGATTCATCAGCTTTAGCTATTTGCGGCACAGTGACTGTCGATATACGTAATGCTGATTCCGCCCTGATCTAGCCCTGAGGCTGGTCTTCTTCGTCCGTGAGGAAAAGGAAAAGAGGACTGCAGGCAGTCACGTCTTCCCTAGGATCAGCCGCCCCGTCGTCTGCAGGCACGGTGTTGAGACCTTCGTCGTCCGTCAAACTGCCATCCGAGGCTGCGGGAGTCGCATTCTTCTGCGACTTTTTCAGGGGAGGCTGGCTGACTTGGCAGGCTTGCTTTTGGCGGCTTTCCCCTTGGGAGCAGCTGTTGGTGTCTTTGTAGGGGCGCCCTTTTTTGCAGAAGCAGTTGAATTTGAAGGTGTTTTTGGAGGCTAGGTGGTATTTGGAGTGCCCACAACAGCAAAATGGCGACTTACCATGACTACAATCTTAGAGAGATGTGGTATGTCTTCAACAAAAATTTCTGTCGATCAATGGAGTCATTGACCTGCTTTTTGACGCTCGGACTCGGAGCCTGCCTTGTCGCTTCTCACCAACGGGGCTAGGAGGGGCGTCGTTGAGAGCTTGGGGATCGTTCTCGGCAACCACTTGGCTTAGTAACCGATTGCCGCATTCGGAAATGAAGCTGTACAGTTCTGCGCTGTTTCCCTTTGTCCACTCTGCTTTGGCAGCCCGAAGGACTTCCACAGATTCTCCCAACTCGTGTAGAGTGGGAAAGAGCTAATGATCTCATTGAGAGACCGTCCAAATGACAGGATGTCCAGACCTTTTTGATGCGCAGGGCTGACGCCTCTCCCAGAGTAAGGTCCAAAATCTATCCAGCACCTATTCGATTGAAGGAAAGTTTATTGTATTTGAGCATACCTTATCGTCAGATGGCTTTCCCGACAGTTGTTGGAACAACTGGACCTCGTTTAGATGCATCCAGGCCATTTGTGTGACCTTGAACTGAGCCGGACGGAGATCACCTATGTAGGGTAAGAGCTGGAAGCAATCAGCCGTAAATAATCCCAGCGGAGAGCAAACTTGCCCGCGATAATACCAACAGTTGGTCGCCAATCGGCATGAGAGGGGTGGGGCCGAGTTGCGTGGAGGCTATTTTTGTAAGATACCGGCTTGCGCGAAGTCCCGAGGGACGGGATTGCCGGTCAGCGGAGCTCGTAGCAGATTGGTGAATGTGGATACAGACCCAGCAGTGTCGTTGATTCAGGCCCCATATCCATTCAGCTCCTTCTGAAGCCATGGAATGAACAGGGCACAACAACTCATAAGAGTTTACGACAATCTTGAATCGACATCACACACACGACGTCCGTTTGACGCTATCGTTACGCACGACACTGAAACTGAAGTTCTATTTATGCTGTACCTGGCCCTAAAGGCTATGCAGTAGTACTTCTAGGCAAACTAGACTGGGGTAAGTAGCGTAAACAATAAGGGGGATATATAAGGAAGCTATTTTATAAGTACGGGAGAGGAATAAAAAGGTGATAACATATGGGGAAACTAGGTGGGCTGGTGACTAATTGCTAATATATTAATCAACTCACAACCGCTGCAGAACGGCGTGTTTGTACGCTGGTAGTTACAATTCAAATCGATAGTCATAATACATTGGGTGCATACTGTGACTTTCCAAATTGAACTTTAACATTGGCAGTTCATATGCCTGCGCCGGAGCGTAGCGAAGGCACGTCTTGTGCCGGTATCAGGAGGTCTTCAGCTTTGTCGGACAAAGATATGCCGAACTCTCTAGGGATGGGGTCCCGGGAGACGCTGTATTACGGAGGTGAGTCTCCGTATTTCCTCCACCTCGTCGTTGCCGTCTGATTCCAGGGAATGCCCAGCATACATGGTGGTGATTCACGGCGTAAGTGTCTTTTCCCCTGATGAATTGCCATGACTGACGCCGGCAACTCCAGCAGGTACATGTTTGGAGTAGCGCCAAACTACACCCTCAATTCTCTTCGGGGAGTCCTCCTTCCCCGACCGGAGATCCAGGCCGGCTTCCGGTGAGTGGGCAGTGCCTTGTATCATGCTACTGTTGACAGACAGACTTCTTGTGTCCAGACTTCAATACAACGCCCAAGAGGTCGACCCAATCGACACGCCCGAGACACTGGGTGCATCGAATAAGGGTCTGTCTCTTCTACCACGATGGAGTCAATAATGGCCTTACTCCTCTACCATTATGCTCAGTGGATCTCATCATGGTTAACCCACGGTATATGCTCATCTCAGTTACCTAGTTTGCCCTCTCCCCTTACCGCCCAATGTTAGATACACGTATGAGGTTGAGACCGCTTTGGGTCCAGAGGATCTGACGGCCGAGCCTCTAACACCTGCAAACGAGCGGTACTGGACATGGGAGGCAGGCACACCACCACCGGGGTCCATTCAAGTAACGCCGCTATGTGAAACTCGACTGCGGAACCGGAGCGCGGACTGACAACTTTGTGGCCTCACCAGACCCGAGGATATTGCGACACTGGCCCGTCGCCGCCAGCCATTGAACGGCATTATACACCTTTCCTGCTCTGTGCTACAACCCTCTACGGCCTTATTTTGCCTTATATACAACGGATACTGTACTAGTAGTCTTTCTCGCTGCGAGTTCCACACCAAGAGAAGAAGTGATATTACAATGTGCCCACCCCCTACTGACAGCCGCATTGCAATGCGGCCAACACTTTAGTGGTCAGTGGGCTATACCTACAGTGCAATGTGCCTGTGAATGCCCCAGCACTTCGACGTTTAGACGAGAAAGCCAACGTGGAACTGAGCGCCACAGTCAACTCGTTTCGCTGAACCAACCTTATCGTTGGAGAACGACTAGACAGAGCCGGCTGCGGGGAACGCCGCGTCACGCGCCGAAGGACGTGTATTGTATTCTCTCGTGAGCCCACTAAGTTAAAAACTTCAGAATGATTCCAGCAATACAAAGCATGGAACGCACCTCTGGAGTCAAACCGGAATACGGGCATCCAGCTGCGGTCACCGTCAGATAGAAATCAGAGAGAAGATAAATAATGCATAGGGTTTTGGGGTCCACAGATACTATGCATTATGAGCCGGTCAACTGTATATGCCCCCGCGGAGATGTGAGGAAAGACCTGCTCGACATCGTGACAAACGCAACGAAGCAATCGCCATAACGTGGCTGAAGACGTACCTGAGCTTTGGCCCCGATAGACCGCTCTGGTGCTTTGTAGCAGACGAAATACTGGCAAAAAAGGGAGTGGCTGCTGACGACAATGTAGCGGAAGGGATGCGGCCGAACGCGTACCTGCAGTCCGGAATCCAAAGCTCTCCGCGTCTGAGGTCGGAAAAGACCTCGCTGGGATGATGAAAGCGGGCCGCCACCAGGGAGTGTAAATTGAGGTAATAGCCGTATCCCGAGAGATACAGAACAAAATGCCGATATGGTACCACCGTAAGTCCTATGCGAGCCGGGACGTGTACAACGCTGGAGTGGATGTAGTTGCGTGCCTGGAAAATAACCACAAAAGTTAGGTTAGTCAAGGACGCTGTCGAACTCTCGAGGAAGCTAGATGCACGAAGGCATCGCCCTCGCAGGAATTGTAGATGCGCGAACTGCAGGTTCACGAAAGCGATAACTGGATGCACAAACCCGCACCAGTGCTACAGCAAAGAAAAGACCGCTAGATGCGCTGCACAGGAAGTGGGACTCAAGGGAACCCCAACCAGAGGACTACGAGGAGGATCAAGCGCCCCAGGCGACAGACGACCACGAGCGAGTGGAGTTCGACCCTCGGATAACCACCCAGGGGACAATAGCTAGTCTCTCGTAGACAGACGCTTCAACAATGTAATCTCGTACCTCGATTTGTTGAAGTCTGTTATTAAGCGCTGGGGTCCGATCTAGGGCTCTGTTTATAAAGCCGGTTTGTAAACAATGTTTTAAACAGGTGTTTATAAACCGGTTTTTAAATGCCTGGGCCAAACTACCCTGTTTTTAATTCAGGTGGCAGTGCTCGGCAAGGCCAATTCCGCTGAAAACCGGACAGAATACAGTTCGCGTCATCACTTCCCGACTACCGCATTTGGTGTAAACAGATCAAAACTTTGCAACCTTTTCAGCCGTTGGGAAAAAATATTGATTTCCTCAAAAACAGTGAGAATCAACTCAGTTTGATAGCAGGCATCCAGATTATAAAGGGCTAAGATGTAGCATAAGTTTTCACTTTTCGGACCCCAAAAAAATGACCGATCGCACAGCCACCGGCTGATAATCGGCCGCTTGAGGCTCGGGCCGGCCCAAAATAAAGGTATTTTACAGCGGGGTGGATATTTCAAAGCAATTCGAGCCGCCACATGCCAAGAAAAGGTCGAGGAAACGAGGAAAAAGCGACCGATTACGTATGAAAACCGTTCTTGGTGCCATTGGCATTCTTTTCATCGGTTTCGTGGCTAAAATTTCGGTTCCAAGGTCCAATTCTTACCCGATCAGTCTCGGCATCGGTCGCAAGGAAGTGGTGACGCGAACTGTAGCAATATTTTCGGTGCGATTTAGGTTAGTTTCTTGGATACAGTTCACAAACCTCCGAAAACGCAGTACACATTACCAAAATTGTGCTTGTCTCGCATATGGTTAAGAGGCTCAAAAATCGACCTTGTTGGTGCAACGGAGCTGCATTTTGGGCCACAAAGAACCCTTAGATACTGGCGCACTTGAGAGAGAGCAGAAAAACCTCGATTCTGGGCCGTTTCCAGCATATTTGGGTCGCCGTTTATAAACCCGTTTATAAACACCCTGTTTATAAACCAAAATTTAAAAACTGTTTATAAATGCCCGGGGAATTACTAGTCCGATCAGAGTAAAAGCTTGTTACATAATCTGCGGACTTTGAATGGGATCAGTGGCGGTGCCTCTCGTCGCGTCCGCTACTCTTGCGCTCTTCTCGCTCTTTCCACACTCTCTAGAAGCGTTTTATTCTTGATTTCTTGCTAGTCGCGTGCCCAGCACATGAATCGACACTCCTATGGCGCCCAGACTCCGCTGGCAGGATGATCTTGGTCGCGAAACTATCAATCAGATCGTAAAGAAGGTGATTCCGGCCTGGAAGGATGGACTCCGTCCCGTTCAAGCAGATCTTGTGTCGCCGATACTCGATGGAGACGACATTTTGTGCTGTACGGCTACTGGTGATGGAAAATCTGCGGTATTCTCAGTGCCAATCCTGGTTTTGAACGAGTACAACACGAATCCGGCCTTCTACCCAGCAGGACTACGTACGCGCGTCGGCCCTGTAGGAATAATTAAGGGACTGGCTAATAATATTGTACGAGGCCTTATTCTCTTCCTCTCTGCACCATAATCACACACTGATTCCAGGTCTCGGAGCTCATCAAACTCAACATATCCGCCTTCGCCTAAGTCGCTCGCAGAGGCTCGACGGATTGGTGTAAACCTTGCGGATGAGATAAAGTCTTGTACAAAGTGGCAGGTTATATGCGTAGACCCAGAGGATTTGCGCGACATGGAATGGCGGACCATATCTGAATGGCCCGAGTTCCGAGCAAAATTGCTCTTTTCTGCGGCCGATGAGGTGCATTTGATTAACGAGTGGAGCGCAGAGTTTCGACCTAATTTTAGATTGATTGGTCTATTCTTCAGAGCCCGTTTCCCAAGCACAACCTCGGTGGTCGGACTATCCGCGACTCTTGCTCCAGCGGAATCAGCCCAGAGTAATCTGACCTATCTGATTCAATTTGACACTGGATCTGGTGTATGATCTGCTTTCGCCCTCGGTTGTTCTCATTTGGGGCGCCCCACCTCCCCTCACCTCCATACCCAGCCCGATGCTTCGATAGCAGGTGGTGCAGTCTATATGCTCTTGTCCCTATTTTCCAAAGCATTTCAATCATACACACAATAAGTACGAGTACTTGCTGTGCAACGCAGCGGCCTTAACCCCAAGTGCTCTAGGGTACTGAGAAACAAATTCAAGCCCTGGCGAACCGAGTTGTGTAATATTTCTGCATTTCGGCATGTCTCAATTTCGGGAAATTTTTGGTCCATCCTCGTCCAGAAGTGGAATGGGTACAGAGTTTGCGGCGGAGTAAGGTTCATAGGCATGGAATGAGTGCTCTGGGGGACTGAGAAAAAAATTAACCCCCGGCGAACCGAATTGGGTAATATTTCCGCATTTGGGCAGTTCTCAATTTAAACTCTCGGGAATATTGTGGTTTGTCCTCGTTCAGAAGTGGAATGGGTACAGATTTTTCGGCGGAATAAGGTTCATGGCGTGGAATGAGTGCTCTGCGGGACTGAGAAAAAAATTAATCCCCGGCAAACCGAGTTGTGTAATATTTCCGCATTTTGACGCGAATGTTCATCTGCCAATATGCGGCTAATACAAGGTGTTTTAGATATTTGCGAAATATTTTGACAAATGGGTGACTTCCCGTAAGAATTAAAATATTTTCGAGCTTGTTTGGGTCTGAATCCAACGAGGGGCATCTCGATGGATGAACTTGAATGTGTGGGATCGAGAAGGAGACGATTTGATTTTGAAATGTTTGAGCATGATGGAAATTGGGATTGCAGTCTGCCCGGGGTGGATGGTGGGTGCTGCGTGACTTTCCTCTCTCTCTAGATACAGAATGTACGCATACCTACCGATATTCGCAGCCACCATATCCACAGAATTGCGTGGGCAATCCGTGCAATGCAAGCTTCAATCACTCTGCCTCATCTCATTGGCCACGGCCTGTAATGAGGAGCCATGTACCAAGCTTTTTTTTTTTTTTTTTTTTTGGCAGCTCAATCGGCACGCCGTTGCATACGACAGGCGATAGTGAGCCACAGCCCACACGAGATCGAGCGTGTCCCAAAGCTCCGCATCCACGACGCCGAGAGAGACCTAAAAAAAAATGCCATCAATAAGTTGCTATGTCGGCTGGAGGAGCGAACATACCATATCTTGCCTCAATTCATTAATGTGCCCTGTACTCGTCATCACAAAAAGTAACCGGACATTCAGTTACACAGGCGCATAAACGAGACTTTTCCCATTCTGCTGGATGGATTCTGAATAAAGCTGGTAGGGCCGACAAGCGGCAGGGCCCGCTACCTTTTTAGGACAGCTTGACGTCTCCATGAAATTTGTGTAGAACATTAAATTTGATTCTAGTGTACTACTGGCGACGGCTTAGAGACTATGTACCAGATAATTGTGACTACGGATCGGCGATGAAAGCGAGATTCGACTGGAATAGTACGTATTAAGAACGAGCCTTCTTCGAAGGCAACTGGAAAGCTTTGAAATCATCGTCGACAGCAGTGTCTGGGGCGGACTCCGGTTCCCTCTCACATTTCTTGGAAGGAGTGGACGGGAACTCGATGGGAATTGGGTGGTACCAGGTATTTCCGAAGCTCTGGTCAAGGATCTCGGGCCTCTACCCAAGATAAATGAATGGATGGTTTGGGGTGGATGTCGATACCATATGGGAAGAGAGTGGGATAAATCATTGGGAAGAGAAGGCTGTCCTTCTTAAATTCATTGGCAGGATCGTGGTCGTGCGGAATCTGAATATAACCGCCTCCTTTTTTCTTTACGTGATCAACATCAGCGATTATAACATTTTGAAAAAGAATGGTAGCGACGGAGTCAGTTGTTTGAGTGGACTTGTCTAGAGTGTGTAGAGCCATATCGAGAAGCTACGGTCTCATTCGCACCATTTGGACGGATATGCTCAATTGAGAAAAGGAGAACAGGGTTGGCTTCGAGCTGTTGAAGACATGGTTCATTCAGCGTAACATCTTTGTATAGCAGGTTGTGTGTTTTAAGCCATTCAAGTGCAGCGCGTACACATTTGGCATTCACAGTCAAGGGCGCCGCATGCTCGTCGAGCCATTCAGTAGTTGGGAGGGGGGGGGGTGGGGGGGGGGGGGGTAGAACTTGCGCAAGTTTCGAGGGTTGCTGAGGATACATAATAATGTGACCTTCGACGCCGCGTTGTGTTGAAGCGAGGACAAGATCTTGGTTTTCTTCTTTCAATTGAATAATCCAGCATTTAGAACGACACCGCGCGATCATAGCTTCCTCGATAACGGTTAGAGTCTTGAGTTCATTCGGCACAGAGTCCAGAAAGGTTTTATTTGCCAAAGATAACAGTGGTGGTATCTCATTATTTTTGAGACATGAGTGGCAGTCTGTACAAAGTGAAAGAGTAGGCACAGTGCCATCGGATGGAAAGGATACGCCATGAGGGTCCACGAGAATGACTTGAAGATCACCTTCATTGTACGGCATCCGAGTGGAATACAATCAGGATGAAGCCACTTGTAGCGATCTAGTACAAGTTCCTCATTCGACTTGAAGTCTGGGCGCGGGAGAAGACGCTTGTCAAAATCGTCGAGGGATAAAGAGCAATGAGAAAGGAGTGGAGCTGATTCAGCACATGATGTGCAGGTAAACGTGACAAGAAATCCGGAAGACGTCTGTTCGCGGAAAATATTTATAACCTTGTTTTTCAGAGACTGAGAAACAAGTTGGGTCCATGATGCAATGATAGAACGAATTTCTTCATCGTGGTGAGCACGTATCACTGCTTTTCGCAGTTCCTCAGCCTCTGAAAGTTGTTCGGTCCGTTTGGCTTTGCGTAACATACTGATGTGGGTCTTTAATTTATTCGTCAATTCACGAAAGGATTCAGACTGATTCCATTCAATTTTCAAAGCAAAGAGTAAACGCCGCAAGGGGATTAAAGTAAGATGGCCAGGGCAGTCAGAATATGAACCTGAAGGTCAGGGTGGATAGCATTTACAAGGTGTTTCTCACAGACATCTGCGCAATCTGGAACTGTCATATCAGGAGGCAGAGAAGTAGAGGGGTGTGAGTTTGAGAATTGTACACAACGACCAGATATGATCTCGGATAATATTCAAAGAATTCACTGAGTTCAAATTATTCATTGGGACAGCAGAAGCGGAAGGACAATGGCAGGGAAACTGGTCATTGCAGGCACAGAGAGAGGTTGTCTGTATTGCAAGGTTAGCACGATATTATGCAAACACCACGAGACATACCCTGTCTCTGACTGGGCGGCTCCACGTCAGTCGCAAGGGACGTGTGCGGCTCATTGGAGTTGGTTTGAGGTGGAGTAGGATATGCCGTTAAATTTTAGAAAGTAGCGAAAAAACCGATGAGACAGATACCGATTTCGGGAGGGCGGAGCTCTACGACTCCGGAAGACAAGTAAAACCAAGGATCGAGGACAGATTCGCGACAGTAGTTCATCCAGTCTCGGCCAAAA
Organism: Mycena leptocephala; assembly: GCA_029378395.1. Taxonomy (NCBI): domain Eukaryota; kingdom Fungi; phylum Basidiomycota; class Agaricomycetes; order Agaricales; family Mycenaceae; genus Mycena; species Mycena leptocephala. The sequence continues at coordinate 85,083 of JARJLF010000681.1, read as the reverse complement.
ACGAGGTCAAAAGGCAGCGAAGAGGCCACAGGGAGGTTCATTTGGAGGGAGAGATCATCCGAGACGACACAAGGAAGCGTGAGGCGGCCAGAAGCAACTGAGTGGAGTACACGGATCCCCTGAGTCAAGACCCAGTTTAGAGATAATAGAGATTTGTCTGCATTGGGGTCGAAGGCGGTGGATAGAGCGATATTGTGGAAGGTAGCACTGACAGGCATTGTGGAGGAAGACAAGAGAAAGTCGTACGACTGCCACGTTGCACTCCTCGGAACGTCGCGGAACGTCGCGGAGCTTTAGACAGCAGAAATGACAAAGGATGGCCCTCGTAGTGGGCGGATATGAGTGCTTACGCGAAATCCAATGACGAAAATGTGATGGTCCGCCAAAACCTGTTTCATTGCGACATACATAAGAACCTGTACCAAAGGTAGCGGGAATCTAGAGTCAATTTGGCGATGGACATGACAGTTGAACTTAAGTTATGAGGTCTCACACTTAGCATAGAATTAAAATTCAAAAATAACAGTATTCCCTTATTAGGAATTGTCAGGAGGATATTTCTCGCGGTATAAGTACCTCATAAAAAGTGCTGAATACAGTTGAATTTGTCATAATGCATTAGGTCATAATGCATAATGCTCATACAGCATAGGTTTTGGCATCCACCAACTTGGTAGGCTGGCATTTTATGCATTTTTCTCATAATGCATATTGCATAAGGTTTTGGGAAGATTTATGCATTTTGAGTGCAGTGTTCCAGGGGTTTTCGTGCATTTCTGAGCTGAAACTATGGTCTGATTGACATTTCTGGCTGAAACCAACCAAATCGATGGTTTACATGCAAGAGTTTGACTGAATCAACTCCTATTCAACCATGATTCCCTATTTAGGTCAATCACATAATGTTGACTTGCCCCGTCGCTATTAAATCACCTGGACAATGTGTACATGGCCATTTTTGTGGGTCCTGGCTTCAATTCAACGCTCGGATGCCTGCAAACCTTAAATAGTCAAGTGCTGCCTTTTCCCTGGTCAAACCGTCCAAAACAGTTGAAAATGGGGCCAGATCACAGGGTCTGGACAGCCACTGAACAGCCACCTGATGCAAAAGTTCGCAAAAATTCGCTATTAAATCGCCTGGACAATGTATATATATGACCATTTTTGTGCGTCCTGGCTTCAATTCAATGCTCAGATGCCTGCAAACCTTACAGCTAATTGCAGTACCGAAGGCGCGGATCAGAAATCTGCTGTTTTGGGACGTTTTCAAAGAATTCCCGGTATCTCAGTGAGTTCTGCACTGATTCACCTGAAACATAGATAGAAATACTCAGCTAATTCGTGCGCAATTAGTGATAGAAAGAAAGTTGCAAAAATATTATATAGTTGGTGCGCTGGGTTTTGGGGGCCATTTTGGGGGTCAATTCAATCTGCCGGTATCTAGGCATGTTCAAATGCCCTAGATTTTTGTGAGAGATTACTTCTATGGATTTTTAAAGGTGTGATAGAGTTTGAATATTCAATATCTTAGTTTATGATACTTATAATAACATTACAGCTAATTGCAGTACTGAAGGCGCGAACCAAAAATCTCTGTTTTAGGATATTTTCAAAGAATTCCCGATACCTCAGTCAGTTCTTCACCGATTGACATGGAAACTAGATGGATCTACTCGGCTAATTCACGCGCAATTAGTGATAGAAAGGAATTTGTGAAAATATTATGTATTAGGTATTTTCTGGTTTTGGGCTGTTTTCGCACCGAAAGCCGTCTAGCATGCCGAGAACATGTGCCAGCGGCCTAATATTTTTGGATGGACAACATGTATGGCTGACAAAACATGTGATAGAGCCAGAAACACGGATAAATCACTTACAGTCTCTCTAGCTCCCTCGGAAACATTTGCCAGTTTTGGCATTGAAACACGGATTCTTTCAAATTCCTCGCACTCCCGGCACGGGGATGCGGCGCAAGTCGGTGAGCTTGCTGCGACCCGTACACGTTGCGGTGTGCTGATGTGTGCACAGCATCCGAGCCTGTACCCGTGAATTCGTGCAGGATGGGTACAAACCCTGAATCCGACCCGGTTTAAGCGCTTGAACCTTTAACTCAAGCGCAATTTTGGACCATTTGTCGAAAAATTTTATTGAGTTTTGTCGTATATACTGCATGTGTAGCATCAGTAAGGACAGTGGTATATTGAATAGCTAAGATTACATTAGATATGCGACAAAAGGCCCAAGATACGATGAGAACAAAGAATTTCGTTTTTCAGGTCCAAAATATTGAGAAAACTAACCGCTCCTGGGAAAAACTTCGGAGATATGTTTTTAGGCTCCTTTTGGCCAGGCAGATCTGAATCTGGCCTCAGATTTGCTCAAAAAAGCTTTGTTCACACGCTACATAATAGGCGGACTTTGATTGTCCCCTACTGTATTCCCTCCGGCGACGCGACCGAACCATAAATCTTTCTCCGTGGAACTTCACAGGATTCCTCATTCCCATCATGAAATTTCCTGTGCTCGGTCCCTCAAATTGACTATCCCAAGATCTCAGACAACGCCATAATTTTTAACGCCCGTTCAACACCGAGATTCTTTGGAATGCCTACTGCACCCGTGAAATTTATTTCGGCATTCCCGGAAATTTCCTTCGACCCCGAAACACCTCCCCTCACAACTCTGGCCTTGTCCGACGCGGCGATGCCCCTGCCTGCGAGTTTCACGCAGTTATGGCATAAAATCTATTGCGGCTTCTGCTTCAATCACGAATTCCTTGAGTGCTGTTCGTCCCACCACTGTTTCTTATCTCGTTTGAGTTTCCACATGGGAACAATGCAAATTTGTGATCTCTCACTCGTCCCCTCCACGGTTCTTCTCTGGATCACCCTTGGACAAATTCGGAGCTCGGTGTAAGCCGAGAGAGTGCTTTAACCTCTGCTCCCGGACAGAGATGATTTTTTGGAGATCAAAAGTCCTAGGTTTCTTCAACCGGATTATCTAGGCACTCCTTGCAAGTTGAGTGTTGCAACTATGACCGGTTTCTTTCGTGTGGTTTTAGCACTCGGGAGAAATTTATTGTGGGTGAGCTTGAATACTTCAGCGTTTCTTTATTTGCTACCTCCTCTAAGAGTCCTCTTACGCTTGCAGGAATTACTGTTTCGATCGCCAGTCCGCCAACTCTCGGTTTGCGCACACCCAGCACCTCAAAACCAAGGGCAACACCTATCTGTCTGCCTTCTTTTGGAATCAAGGAATTCCATTGGCTTATTTCCCTGTTAATCATTACAACCATCTCAGCATTTGTGTAAGGACTTTTAATTGTGTTGCAAAATTTTGGTGGGAAGCCCATGTGTTGCAGAACACTCAGCAGGTATGCATGATTAATTCTATCATAAGCTTTCTCTTGGTCGAGGGCAACTAGTGAAGTCAATCTCAGATACCCTCAGCTTTCGCGGGGACGAAGGAACAACCAATAATGCGAACCGGGTCGGGAACGTATATAAAACCTCGAGTTTTGTGCGGTTCCGGACGTCGTTTTCGACACCTCTGCGAGTTGGCCCAGCGGGCTCTGGCTTTGGCTCCCTCTCGCTCTATCCGCTCCGTAACATCATTATTGTTTATCACATCAGCGCTACGAGTACGAGCTGTTCACTTAGCGCGTCTGTCTGGGAGAAACTACATCAGCGTAGCATTTCTTTCACCTTCCGGGCACTGAATCTGCGCATATCTGTGAGACGAATTTATATTGGGGACTCAGCTGATGTTAACGGTTCAGACCCCTTCGTGACTTGTGACCAAAATTAAACAGCTTCAATTCTGTCAGCGTTGACTGAGGTTGCGGTCGAAATGGTGCAGTAATCCCTGTCTATGAGCGAAGAGACTCGAGAGAGAGAGAAAGAACCTTCAAGCCACACCTATGCGGGTGCCTTTTACACTTTCGCCAGCATTTCCAGGTACGGTCCTGACAAAGGTAAATGCCAGCGAAACTGTAAAAGGACTGGCAGGTTCCATCGGGATGTCACATATTGCACATGGATGACAGAAAGCCGATTGGTTGTAAATGTAATCAAAAGGGACGCTTTGGGAGCAATAGAAAAATAAAAAGCTCGATTGGTGGCCTAGGGATATTCTCAGATCCCAGGCATAGACTTTTTCGAGGTCTTTGCTCCAGTGGTGCGGCTAGTAACTATGCGGCTATTACTCGCAATCGGAGCAACACTGGATATGGAAATCCACGTGGTCGATGTCGTTGGTGTATATCTCAACAGCAAATTGAAGGAGAAAATTTATATGAAATAACCACCATCATATGAGGATGGGACCACGCCGATATGGAAGCTGTACATGGACCAGGCTCGGATCTTTGACAATAACTTGGCGAACCTCTTCAATGGCGACCTCGATCCGCTGCTCATCTTTGTGAGTGCTCAGCTCGTCTCTGAATTTTGCGGATTTCATCTACGTCTCTACAGGCCGGTCTTTTCTCCGGGACTCTGACTGCATTCCTCATCGAGATCCGCAAGGGGCTCCAGGAGGATCTCCAGAGCATCACGAACAGCCTCCTCGTACTGATTGAAAACCAGCGCAACCTCACCAGCGTTCCGACACCCTCCGTCACCTCCTCCAAACCAAGCTCGTCGGTGCGCTGGGTCAACGGTCTCTGGTTCTCCAGCTTGATTTTCAGCCTCATGAGTGTACTTGGGGCGAGTTTGGCCAAGGGCCGGATTGCGCAGTTCTCCGCGGCGGTTTCTGGGTCTAACTGGGGCGACGCCTCCCTCCACTACCAGCGCTTTCGGGCTCTTGGGAGAGGGATAGCGAGGAGTCAAGAACTGTCTCTGACCGATCCCCGATCATATATTTCAAATCGGGCGGTGATCCGGGAATAAAGAATTTGGAAACTTGCGATGTGGGCCTCTCTTTCCTAGCTACCATGTCCAACACCAAATTGCATGTCCCTAACGCGCTCGACGCACACCTCCAGTAGGTCCCGCGAATCTGCTGGGTCGCGAAAGCGCGTATCGAACCCTCTTTTCTAGGGATGTCGTCCTGACATTCGGCATTACTGGTATCGTGCTCACAGCGTTGTTACTGTTTGCGATCGCATATGCCGCCTGGAACCCCGTCTCGCGGCATCATCTTAACCGCATCAGCTTCCGACTACTTGTCTGCGCGTTGGTATCAAAGTGAGAAATCCTGGGTGCTCCTGTTCACATATCTCACCGTTCTAGCCTCATTTTCGCTGCGAGTTCCATCCCGGTCTTCTCGGGTCCCAGTGCAGGGTGTATTTTTATGGCGTTCTTCAGGTTGGTGCGTACACGGGCGCTTCTCCACCCCACCAGTCGTTGACACTGTCTATAGAGCATCCTCATGTATTCGAGCGATGCCGAGTAGATACCTCAGATTCAACTGAGATTACTGTCGATACAAAGATCCCTTAATCCTTTATCTGTGAATGGCTGACTTAGTAAACCCTTTATATATTTTTGACCTATGATTCAGCCGGAGCGAAGCGAAGGCATGTCTTGTACCCATTGAAACATATGTTGGGGAAAAGGTTAAGCAGCTTGAATGGTGCCTGCTCCACTCTTGTCGGGGTCGGAAGAAAGAGAGTATTGCGCGCCTGTGACGAATCGATCGTCTCCGAGTGGACCAAGGAGCGAGTTTCGAGCGTTTTGACGAACCTGCTCGTGCTCAGCAAATGGTACGTTCATGTATTCACGATTGCACAGATGCACCTTCCGTCGTATAACCCTCGAAAGAAGCTGAAAAGGTCGCACGCTGCTACCGCGCATGATCGGAAACGCGGGGCGGCTTCGCGCCGAGGTCGGCCAGCTGACGGCAGAGGTACAGTTAACTGCGTCAATACCTTGAGTTCTGCTACATACATGACGCTGGTCTTCCCTATGTCCTGCATTCAGTCCCTCGAGCCTATCATGCTCCTTCACGGACTCCACTACTACGACCGCCAGCGCCTGATCTCACTGCCTCTGCTCGCCGTCCGAGTAGTAGCAAATGTCAAGGAGCTAGCTGCCGAAGTCAAGCTTACTCAGACATACGGTGGCACCACACTTTCGCGGCCGATTGAAGCGATATATGCTTTTCCTATTCCTGCACAGGCAACGGTCGTTGGTTTTTACTATGACAAAGCGGGATGGGACCAGGGTTGTTGTGACGGTTCTCGAGACGCTGGAGGCCAGAGAAATATACACGAACGCATTAACCCAAGGACAGCAGGCATCGCTGATGGAGCAACAAACATCAGATGGCATGTCCCAAAAATGCCCAACCAAATTCTCCGTGTTTCTGAGTAGCAAAGGTACAAAATTTCGCTAACTTTATCCTCCGACCCCCAATGAAGTAAAGTCCCAGACCGAAAGGTGAATGGTGAAACCAAGATTTTTGGCGCGACCCAAACTGGGAGATCTATTCATTACGGTCTCTGCCAATCAAAAACCCCGTGCCACAGAGTTAACTCGCAGCTTACCCGAATCCGTACCTACGTCTCAGAATGTTAAACTCGGATCCGTGTTGAGTATTCAACTCTAACACCTCCCGCGCCCGCGTTTTCACTGGGGATTCAGACTAGCACCCGACCTCTTTCATGGATTTCATCGTCGGTTTCCCCCTCTGCATCGATGTCGGTGTCTTTTCCCCGCTCTGCAAAAATCCCATTCGCGATATGGCCCACCCGAACCCCAACGCCCGTCACCTTCGGGCTCTTTCCCACTACATCCCCGTCCCCGCTTTTCCTGCCATTCCTCCTCTTCTTTCCCGTTATTGGCTTGTCGAGGATGGGCGGTCTTGGGCGAAGGTGGGTGCGCTCATACAAGCCACACCTGTTGCACACTATCTTGCAGCGTGTAGGCAAGATCGCATATCTTGGCCAACGTGTAGGCAAGGCGTTTCACATGGCAGGTATGCACGAGACCGACACCCAATCTTGTCAATATACCTTGTTAAATTGATTACTTATGGACACGCTTATGCAGCGCCGACACCCCTGTGCAAGGTACAACGCACGAGGTACTGGTGCAATTGTTGTAGCGTCTGCATGGGCCAGGTGCCCGCCCCGCCTCCCCTCCGCCGCCACCCTGCGCGTGCTGCGTCGGCTGCTAGGGATGCACCCACCGACCCACTCCTGCGCGCTCGCTCGGCTTCCGCTTGCGCTCATCCCATCCGGGTCGATCGAGTCTAGCGCGGGCCCAGTATTTACAGCCCTTTGCGGAACTTAGGGCGCGCACGCTTTTTTTCTGTTTCAGGACATTTTGCTCAGGACAGCTGTCCTGGGCGCAATCTTTGTCCGATTGCCTTGGGATATGGCGCGTTGAAATCGCACTGGAAATCTGTAGTCAATGATAGCCTAAATTTTGTGTTTTGATGCCGTAATAAAAAAAATCCCTTAAAAATCATGGTTTCAAGCAGGACAGCTGTAGGGTGGGTAGTAGTGCCCTGAATGACCTAGACTTTTGGTACCACACACCTCTACATATTCCTTAGTCAATGGCCTATTAGCATAGGAAATATACTCAACCATTGTGATTTGTGGTGGGGTATGGTGAGGAGGATATTTACACCATACAATAAGGTCTTTCAACTGGAAACAGAGGGTACTGAAATGTAAAAAGGATACAGTTGACTAGTAGTCATGGAGAAATATAACATATCCAAAGACTACGGTAATCTGGGCCATATTACAAATGCTACAGCTGTCCTGCTTGAAACCACGATTTTTCAAGGATTTTTTTTTATTACAGCATCAAAACACAAAATGTAGGGTACCATTGACTGCGGATTTCCAGTGCGATTTCAACGCGCCATATCCCAAACCAATCGGACAAGAATTGCGCCCAGGACAGCTGTCCTGAGCAAAATGTCCCGAAACAGAAAAAAAATGTGTGCGCCCTAAGTTCCGCAAAGGGCTGTAAGTGAAATACATGAGATGAAAATAGTTTGTGGCAATGTACCGGTGTTGTGGTCCATCAGCGAGTTCGAGCTGATTTACCCCCTGATTCAGGGAGGCGGCTTCGCATGAGAATGAGTTCAAGTGAAGAAACCCACCTTATATGAAAGAAGACACTATCTCTGACCACTCCCAGAAAGAGTATTAATCATTCATTCGCAGCTCACAAAAATAATCAGACACCAACTTGCTTGACGTTTGAGGCAAACGAGGTTGCACAGCGCCAGCACTGATTGCCTTAGTTTGGACATGTTTAGGCCAGAACTATTGCTGCTTGCTTTCTCCCTCACCATCGACGTTTGTATGGATTCAGATTATTCTGATTCCCTTTCGCCTCGTCTGCAAAAAGGAGTCGAGTCGTACTCTGGATCCTCCCCACCTCCACCCGTGCGCGATGCCAGATTTTACCATGAATCGGGAGACTGCATCATCCTCGTAGGAGATACTCTGTTCAAAGTGCACCACCTAACTTCATGGGGAGAGGGATAAGCTGACCTGTGATAAGATTCATCAGTTCATTTTCATCCGGGATTCCCCAGTCTTTGCTGGATTGTTCGCGCTTCCACAAGCTCCGGGTTCGGTCATCGAAGGATCGTGTGACGAGCTGCCCATTCGTCTGAGTGGAGACGAGGAGGGCCCCTTCCGCTCCCTGTTCAAATATCTTTATGCCCCGTGCGTCGTAAACTGTTCGCATCACGTAGACATACTAACCCTCTAGCGAAGAGCACTTGAAACACAGGCAAACCGCATTTCTATTACGGATCTTCAGGACATCCTCGCTGTCGCCGACCTTGCCCATAAATACGAAATGACGGCCTGGGAAACATGGGGTTTTCTAGTCATTGGCGATTTAATCAGGCGACATCCAGGCAGTCTATTGTCGCATGACTTTGTGGCCATTTACAATCTTTGTCGCCGAGCGTTTACCCAGGAATCAGAGGATTTATGGGCAAAAACCACTGTGCAATGGCTGGAACGAATCACGGACAATGACCTCCCCATTTCGGATGCTCTTAATGCAGCAGAGGCCAGCCATGACCGACACCTTCTCACCTCGCTGTATAAGATCCAACTGTCCCGGATCCCAACTACCGCGGCAAGTATGTTCCAGCCAACCAAGCTCTCAATGGACGGAATCCCCCCTGTTCATGTGCAGCGCATCCTGGCTGGCTTCTGCTCGCTCTCCTTGACATGGAGTGAATTACGACAGAATATGATTGCGTTACCTCACCATGCAATTTGTTCAGACGAATATCACAACACCATCTGCATACCGGCGACCACGTCGCATTGGATTAACGCTGTAACACAAGCAGAAAAGTTCAGCATCAGCGAAGTTGGCCACCGCATCAACGCCGTCATACAACACCTCTCAGCACAAGCCCCTCGTAACAGATATGTCTCAGAGCGGTGCCAGTATGGGTCAGACGCCCTGACCCCACTCAAAATGTGGAACCAAGAACTTGCCAGGAACATGGAAGGCCATTTCTTCGGTATGAATTTCCCGCGGCGTACCGATCCACACTCACTTCCACCGCCAGTGGCCGAACCCTCTTTCAAAGCTATTAGATAGGGTGCCATGATTGTCGGCTAAATTTTTGTCTACAAAGACCCATTTGGGTATATACCGTACCACTTGATCCCTTTTGAGATCTTTCAATTCCAATGGTTATTGGGGGCAATGTGCCAGGCATTATATAAGCCCCAGGATTGAATTCCAGCCCAAGCCTCGGTTTCGGCGCCCCCAAAGCGAGTCCAGTATATGGCGGTCCGGACTGATGCCTGACCTTTGTGCACGTCTCTGCTTTCGGATTTGTTGCTTCATTGAGCTCGCCTTCACCGTTCAGGCTCTCGGACTTCGATTTACATACCAATTGCTGCTTCCAAGTCCTGTGCTCAACACTCATTCTCTGTTTTACGTTGCTTTCGGCTTTTGAGTTTCAGGAGGTTAGCGCTTCGGTCGCCATATGGGAATTGAGACTGTTCTCCTCTGATAATCATTAATCTCGGTTCAAAAATTGCCGCTCAACTCACTCCCATGACGCGCTGTCTTTCCAATGTTGATAATTAATTCAAGGCGCGGTCGTTCACCAGTGCTTCACCTCAGCCGCCTTTTGCGGGTATTCACGTATTTTTATTATATCCTATGATCTGGCTTGGCGTTGGCTCCTCTTGACTCGGCGTGGACTCGGCGCGGACCGTCCTCGAAACGGCGCAGGTTTTTCTTGACTTCACGTTGGCTCGGACAACGGTTCTTAGTGTTCTGTTTCGTGCTCATTGTCGGTAGAATAAGCTTCGTAGGTGTGTGATGTGCTCTGGGGGACCAACAGAAAATTTAACCCCCGGCGAAGCAAGTTGTGTAATATTGACTCCTCGCGAGTATTTTGCTTCTCCTCGTTCACAGAAGTAGATTGGGTCCGGACTTCTTTGGGTGAATATGCTTTGTCGGCATGGAATGAGCCCTACGGGTGGACCCACGGAAGATTTACAGGCGATCCTGAAAATAATGAAGCACAATTATTTATTTTTTTGCGCGGTTCTCAAAAAGGAAATCCCCGGGTATACTTTTCCTTTTGCCTCTTTTATTATCGAAACGGCCTCCTCCCTGTACTTTGGCCTCTTAGAAAGCTTCGAAAGTACTATCGGAACATATTGAGATGGTTTTGTGCAATAAAAATAGGTAAATACTACAAGAAACACTGGGGACGATAACATTCAGCATAGATTTAGCTTCACTCACAGGTTGAACCACACAATCCATTAAGTGCCAAGTTGACTGGAACCCACAAAAATTCTGGCAGGTGCTCAAATTCGGCGAGAATAGTCCAATATCTCGTGATTGAGAGTGACCGAACTTTCCACCCGATGGTCCTCTCTTTGGCTAATCATGTTCCAACCATTGAATCTGAGGAAGAAATTACACGGACAATTGCTTTCCATGTTCCCCAATTCAAAGCAATATTTTTCACAATTTCCCTCCGATTCCACAATCGTTTGACTCAACCGTGATGAAAAGCAGATTGGTCAAACCCCACTGTGATCCGTCACAAGTTCGTTACTGTCAATGTCTTCCAAGCTTGAGGGCTGAATTGAACAAAGAGAAACAAAGAAAAAGGCAAAAATGCCTACAGTGCGGTGCGGCTATGCGTACAGCCACTAAATGTACAGTGTAAAGAGTGGAGAAGCTCGTGGAGAAGCGGCATAACAGTGGTAGCCAGCTACACCCAGAGAGCATAGTAGGTAGAAGAATAGGCTTCAACACAGCCGCAACACAGCCACTATTTATTACAACGTAATTTAAAATCGCGACTTACTGGTTCAACGCCGTTATGTTTTGCTTGTGCTTGAAAAAATTGCCTGTTGGTGGGTCCCAAATATTATTTTCGTTCTTCCTTTCAAAGCACGCACTCCAGCCACTACATACCGCCTCGCCCACCCATTGGATGACTCGTAGGCATGGCTTTGTTTGGTAAGTGTAGTTTGTTTTCATTACCGACAAGTATGTGTAATATATTTCCCTGACGAGCTCCAGATCCTGTCCGTGGAAAGTCAGGCGCAGAAAGGAGATCACTTGATACAACCGGGTGAAGAGATAAAACAGTAACAGTTAGAAGGTGCGGCCCCATCTCATTGGACCATTTAGTTCGTTCGACATCAAATGCAGGCGAATTTTCATGAGTTAGCCAAAAACGTTCCTGGGAAGTTGGGCCGTTTATTTACAGAACAGCTCGTATTTACGGTTGCATGTGAACGTGCCCGTCGAAATAGACATCCTTCTTGTGGCCATATATTGGAATCCCTCGTTGTGCAACCACCGGCGGGCGGACTCAGTGATATCCCCTTTCCAGCCTTTAGTTGCTCCGCATCCATATACTTTTTAAGCCTCTGGGAATCTCGTTTGTTTGAACGAACGTGCACGGAGCTCCGCTTTGATCCCCGGTTCGTCAAGAAGGGAATAAACCTTCCCATGTGCTCTTCTCCTCGATACCGGCAATTCGCGTTCCTTTACCCATCGCCGCGTCCAGCTCCTCACACTCCGGCCTCCCCCCGACCTAAGTCGTCTCAACGTTAGAGGCGGCCTTGGACTTAGAAACCCGGCCTGGCAGGAAAATAAACCGTACGAGGAAATGCGTTTACCGCACGCGCACCTGAATACTCGCGGTGGCAGTGTGGGGCTGCAGTTCACATTCATCGACTCGGGCCTGGCGCACCAGGCCTTCATTGTCTCCGGTCAACCGACACCCACTAAAACCTTTCTCCCTCAACCAATCTTTAGGGAGCCTGTCTTCGTCTCGCAGCACTTTGTTTCACGTCTTGCGGACCAGTGCTTTGGATAGACCGGCATGTACTCGTACTTATGCTGATTTTTCATGTCCATTCTGAACAAGGCCTGCAGTACTAGGCACGGACCGTACAGTGTATAGGAGAGGCACCAGACCAGAAAAATAGATAGGTTGCGCAAAAGCCGCATGAGCCGCATGCAGCAATTTGTGCAGTGCGCAATGCCGCGGCTCTTTCTTCGCTGTTTTTGGTTCTTGTCTTTCGTAGTACCATTCAATGCCTCCCAAATCTCATATTCCACTCTCGAGAGTGTTATGTTTTGCATGTGCACCTGTGGGAGGCCGCATTTTTCAAGCATCACGAAGGCATCATTCACTTTTCCCATACTTTCACATCTACCACGCAGCAGAGGCAATGCCAAAGATCTTCCCTCTCCCTACAGCACCTCTCCTCCGCCTCAGGTAAGCTTACAATACAATAATTAATTGCCACCTGTCAGATTCCAAATTTGCCGTGCGGCTTTGCACAATGCACGCATGCGGCTCGTGCGACTTTTGTGCAACCTATCTAATGTCAGGGACTGTGGTAATCCGATTACTTGCCATACTTATAGAGATAATGGCAGTGGCATCGATATCTATAGGACAAGCATGGTCATTTGTGAATATTTGATTGCGAGAATCAAGTTACATGCTGGCGGGCCGTTGATAGGTCAGTGCCTTCAAGATGCAACATGAGGATCAGATGTACTATTGGGGATGCCTTGGCCGACGGAAACCCAATAGTGACGAGATTTAAATTTTCTTTTCCTCTTTCTCTGTAAACTTGACGAGGCTGATTAGGCAAAAGAAGCAGGGGGATCTTGAGGGGATGGCTCAGGGAGTGTGACGCAAAAAATATAGCAGCCAAGAGTCTTAACCTGGCAGTGACTTGAAGAAGTTGAAGTTGCAGGGCGTGATAGCATTTCCACGTTGATATTGTCTTGCAAAAATTAAGCACAAGCTGTCTTGGCCAGAACAAGGAGGGAGGCTGGTGAAGAGCCCCCAATTACCGTTGTCGGCTGTAGTTGAAATCTCCAATGTGGCAGAGTTGTATGGCTGACCTGTGGAAATTCAACCACACATTGGTTTTAGTTCCACCGTGGTGTTATTTTATTGTAGGTTTCACTGTTTGTCCAGTCAATATACGCCCACCGCCCCGCTTACAACTAGATTCCTACCATTGACACTCATCTGTGCCAGCCAGCACGCGCCATTTCCCAGTTTAAGACTTCAGTGCTTCTAGGTACCCATCAATGAACTACCAAACCACGACATACCCCTCTCAGTGTATTCTCGGATACTCTGCCTCACGACAATTTACATAACATACGGCTACCATAGTATCCACACCATCCACGTCTCAACCACCATCTCAAACATCATTTCTTCTTCATTTTTCCATTCTGAAATCGACTGTTCACCAATCCTGTTCAAAAGCCCGCCTCCCATGCGTCAAATCCTTCTACACCACAGCCTACCCTATTCAGTATAGGTATCCCCGCATTGGGAAAGGAAAGTCACTGCGGAATCTCTTGCTCAGGAATAATTATTTCTGGCAGTTCGAGTCTCGGAGTTTCTATAATGAGGTTGAAGCGTGGGTGACCCATTTTCTCGGCCCTTTGGATTCACGGCACGCAAAATTTTCACCATTGCCCTTGGAAACAGCACTATCTCCCCGCAGATTTGACTGTCCAGCGCTTAATGTCGTGAAATCATCACAAAGTCTGTGCATTTGGCCATCCATCTGGACAATTGTCTGTGAGTGTAGCTCTCGCCCTGGTTCATGGGGGACTTTAATGCGGTTCAAATTGTTCCACCCTCCCAACCAACTAAATCCACAGCCATATCAAGTGGAACTGCCACCTAGGATCCCAAACAAATCCTCTAACTCGGGGCCGAAGTCTACATATCACAGGAACCTCACATTTATGATATATATACTCAAAATATCTAAGATCGAAGGTGCTGCATGCCGGGATGGGGTTGCAGCCTATCGAAGTTGCCGGCCATTCAAGTTGCACCAAGAAATACACCAAGATCCAAGTTGCCTCATGAGAGGCTGCAGCATGTCACGCAGCCTGAAGGGGCATCTGCCGAGTTGTTGCATTTCAAAGTTGTCAATTCATCAAGTTGTATGCCATCCAAGTTGTCGCTGCATTTCATTCTGTTTCTCGAGTTGCTCCCGAGTTCCAAGTTGCTGCTCTTTTTTGCTGTTATTTGCCCGACATGCAAAATAAACTTTTTGCACACTATATCGCCCATAGGAGTACATACAACTTTAGTAGCATAGGCATTCGGCATGAGGGCCGAATGCCTATACCTGCCATCAATGCCTACTCGCAAGGGCAAGTTTTGATCGGCCATCATTTCCGTGGTTTCTCAGTAATTCAGCACAAGTTCCTCCTTCAACGCATTAATATCCTCTGACCCCAACACTAACCGGAACCTAACCTAACCTGAACCTGAACCTTAACCGCTAGCCACTAACCACGAACCCGAACCTGAACCTCTAACCACCCCCTACTAACCCGAACACTAACCCGCCGAACTCGGCAATGCCGAGCAACATCGCTGCGTGATGCAGCCAATTGATCCATAGGCATTCGCGCCATCAATAGGCATTCGGATGCCGGTCCGAATGCCTATGCTACTAAAGTTGTCGTACCTCCGCCCATAGTGGGGAATGGACAGCCTGAGTGGAGGCGGGTCCGAAAGAGAAAGGTTGACGTTCAAATCGAGCTCTGTTGTGCAAAAATACTCCCTAGAAGAATCAATGATACAATCAACCATCGCCAAACATGCCCCATGAGGAAGGTAAAGGAAATATTTTAAAAACGACAGCTATGAGGATCGAAACCACGACCTCCTGGGTAGCCAAACATGACCAAATGTCTCAAATTTGGCGGAGAGCTGAATTAGGGCGCCACAGGACCCACTACCTAAAGTTAGTGGGAATAATTTGGGGATATCATGCTTTCATGTTCAAAAACCTCGTATATTCGCTGCATAGTGTCGTCGCAACTTTTGTCCCTTCTAATCAGTGAGATTGTTGACTGTTGAGCGGTCTATGCCCCTCACCGCTGGAAATGATATTCAATGGGGAGTTCATTATTTCTGGTGTGTGATGCGCTTTCATTCCGGTCTCTGTGATTCGAGTGTGCGAACTTCACTGGCACCTCTAGGGCTGTTTGCCGTGCCCGTCGCGACGGTTCTACGAGTCCCGTGCGACGGGTGCCGTGCCCGTTCCGTCGAGAAATTTCCACAATGCTCGACGGCGCGGTCACGGCACGGATTTCCTTCCTGACGGCCCGTCGCAAGACGGCCGTCACGGCCGTCGAACGGATCGTATTTTTCTGGCACCAGGAAGCGCATTCAGGACCAATAAATGTATTCAAGGCCACCACCCGCGCATTAAAAGCTCTTACCTTCCGTTTATGGCCTTTTGCGCTTCCTTTTGTGTCCATTGCAGTGGTCTCGGCAAACTCCGGCAGTTACCGGAGTGTGATGGCCGAGCTTGATCCCATTTTTGTTCACACTTTTATTTATGCCGCCAGTCATTTCTCAGCTTTCAGGTGCTTTAAAAGTGAGGAAAAGGCTCTGAAAAAGTCCTGGGTCTGTTAACAAGGTACATTTACCTCTCGGATTTGACATGTTGGTTATATTAACCTATGTAGCCGTCACCCATCTTCAACCTCGTCCTCGAGGCTGAAGATAGTCACCATACATGCCTTAGTATTCCGTGGCATCATATCCAACAGGAAAACCGCTCATCAAAATCTTAGAACAGCCGTGCACCCGTCACGGCCGTGCCGTCGCCCGTCCCGTCCCGTCAAGATTTTTTTCAAGCAGGCAACGGACTGTTGCAAGACGGGCCGTACCCGTCACTCACCCGTCGAATCGACGGCCGTGGCCGCCACGGGCACGGCGAACAGCCCTAGGCACCTCTCGGAGTCCTGGGCCTTAGCAGCGTAAGCTGAGTTATGGGGAAGGAGCAGCAGATAGTGTAATGGTTCCACAAATGGCGAGAGAATATCCAAGAATATGGGCTTGTCTGCTCCTTTCCGTTGGATAACCAATTTTCTGCGTGTTGGTTGGAAGGCTTGAGCAAGAGAAATAATGGCAAACTCGGATTGTATTCGGAATGGAAGAACCGGAAAAAAAAAAGCTAGCGACGCCGCCCAAGCAGTACGTATAGTGCTGTTCTTCTCAGGCTCTACTGGCTTACGCAGACAGCAGGCACTCAACTAGTTATAAGAACACCGGTCGGTTCCGTTACCCGTCTGTTACGACGAGGAAAGGGACTGTAGGATGGTACAGGGCGGTGAAGTGTTTGTGAGGCCACGAAGGTGCACGGCAGATGCGGTATGGTACCAGTGGAAGGGCGGGCGGGCGGGCGAGCGGTGGGCGGCTGGCGCAGGCAGGGACGACATCCATTGTACGGTAGCATTCAAATGTATATAAAAGAAACCTCAAAAAAAATCCAAGATATTGCGAGGAAAAGTGCAAGATTTCTCACGTCTCGTGCTGGTATATCTTGGATCCTGGTGATTTCTGTATGCGGCAAGATATCCCAAGGTATCCCAAGACAGCTTTTTCATTGGGCTTCAAGGTTGGTGGAAAACGGATAGAAATAAACGAGTCCAAAAATAAATTTTTAGAACTCGTAATGCGGACTTTTTCACGGACAAAGGAATTGGAGGAGAAGTCGTCGAGGGTGAGGAGGACGTGCTAGGCAGCAAATGGAGGGTCCTTTCGTATCGAGAACAGGAGGCTCTAGGTATGTGGTCAGTTACAATGAAGATTATGGCTGGCACACAGCACCTGTTACCAACGAGCCCGACCTTCGTCCCCGTCGCCCTCCCACATCCGCGCTACCAGCTACAGTGGTGCTCTAAATAAGTGCCGAATTGTAATTTGCATAATTGCATCAGTTTCGCTCCGAATTGGCCTAAACGACTTGGTATACGGAAATTAGACATGAACCTGAACTCCAAGGTTTACATTCCATGTCCACTTTAGACCCGAGAAGAGGAATAGCCGGTTTGTGCAATGGTCTACGGATTGGATGACAAATACCACGAGCGAAGGGTAAGGGCATGGAAGTCTCGCCAACAAATTGGCACGCGCTATCAAAGCGATATAGTACTTCTAGCTGAAATCAAGAGAGGAATCACGACGACGATGCCCCTCATGCTACAATACCTTCAGTATGTACAGTATCACGCGAGATTGAATCCTTAGTCCAAGAATTCTACTTTTGCCGCCTGTCCCAAGACCTGACGACTGCCACGACTGTCCTTTCCCTTGCTCTTCCAGTTCAAGTAGAGTGCTCGGGCTCTGGGGCCAAACTGGTCCTCGCGGTCTTTGATTAATGCCAGGACTTTCATGATCGAGGTTGACTATCGTGGACAAGTCAATTTCATCCACACTACACCAGGCAACTTACTTTGATGGATGCTGGACTAATAATGGAGGATTCCATCTCGAGGAACTGTTTTTCCATGGCCTTTACCTCACCTAAGCTGAGGACTTGATGTTCCATGTTGGTCGCGTGGTCGGTCGACCCCTTGATGAATGTCTTTTGCAATACACAGCGCCATGTCCACACTTTGTGTTCTTCAGGAGTCCTCGCTGTGGGATAGACATGAGCCTAATGTTCTTAAAATATGTATAAGCACCTCGCCTCGACTTCGGATGCTGAGTTTGAAGGAATCATACAGCACCATTGAGCAGCGCTCGACGTGGCGGTCCAGCGGTCCATTGAGCAAGCCCGCCACCGCCAGAACGTTGTAGCAATCCGAGACCTGCGAGCTCGTCTCCAAAGCCTATTATTAAATCAAAGAATTCACGATCTGTTTGTGAGATGCGCTACCTTGTTTCGTAATCGTACAGATATTTCTTTTACGTTTTTCCCCAATGTCACCGCCGAGATAAATGTCTCTGCCAAACGATGACTCCTCGGACAGTAAGATTAAATCAAGGCTCACCAATCTCTCCCTCCAGCCAGGGAATATCCGTCGTGCCCCTGCGGCCAGCGTGGACCGGTATGGCGGCGGCGCTACCAGCCCATGCGAGCGTATGATTCTGTTGTTGTGGCGGGGTGGTCTCCTGGTTGTTCTTTAGGGGTCTCATGTCCAGGCGGGAGTTTGGATGGGGTAGGAGAGAGAGACGTGGGCGGACATAAGACACTATTTTATACTTATCTGCGAGGCGCGCGCCAATCACACCGCTTAACGAGTGCTTCCATTATAGATCAGATAATGGGCGCCGACACAGACGGTTCAAATAATGAAGGATACCGACTAAGCATTTTCTGGAAACAGGAGCCGTGACAACCATTCGCGAACTCCACATTTGGAGCGGCTGTCCTATAGGGGGTAGCATTGCACGGCACTGTCCAGCTGGGGGATGTTAACGGAGAAATATTCCGACGTCAGGTCGGCGGCAACCAAAGGACTCCCTGCTGAAAATCACAATTTCCTCATAAATGCGGTGTTTTCTCTGTCATGCATTGGAAACAATTTGATTAAGCTTCGACTTAGGTCTTGTAGTCTTGTCTTGTGCTTCCGAATAAGGCAATCTCACTTCATATGTCAACATAAAACGGATGCTGGTTGATGGCCGCAGACGTAGCACACTATACTATCGATCGCCCACCTGTGCAAAACTGGTTTGATGGCATTTTGTTGGGCCTGGTACTTTTGTGCCTCCGGACGGATTGGCCTCGGGGGGATGCTTGACATATCAATATGTCGAGTCTGAGGCCCTTGAATTTTTGAGGCAGAAACGAGGCCGCACTGAAGGTCCCGAGACGGTGTGTACCTTTGCAAAAAAATTACATGAGGAATTTGGCGGACGATCAATGTGATCAAAAATCGACTCTCGATTTTATTGTAAACTCATTTCTCAATGTATCGCCCAGTAGTGTAAAAGGACATGCAATGTACCCTCCATGGGTCTCCCACATTTATTTGAAGCCAATCCGGCACGAATTGAGGGATTAGATCGATTTTTTGCAAAGGTACACACTTTTGCAAAGGTGGGCAATCGATAGTATTTATAGAAGGCCAAAGCCACGATCAGATGCCAATTAATTGCAATGGAAAGCCTAACACTCCGCCAGCACGTGCAGTATATAAAATTTCACAAAATGATCTGAACGGCGGCGGCGCAGAGACCCACACTCCCGACATATAGTTGGTTGAACTTCAGCAGCGTCTATTCGAGTCCACAGGGCTGGATGTGGCACAGACCACGATACGCACGGAAATTCGTAAGTATATTTATTTCTGTTTTATCGACTCCTTGACCTTGTTCTGCAGGTTGGACGGTCTGAACGTGAAGGCAACAAACAGAAGCGACTCGGTTACCAGATTGAACATCATGAATCGCTCGAAAACACCTGGAGGGCCTGGCAGAGTTATTGAGGTAGTACTGGGTGGAACCATATAGGCCAGAGCTTCGCTCCAGCTGTTGCTCTGAAAATCGGACATTCATGTCGGAAATATATGACGGAGTTCTTCACAGGACGTTGGTTTGGCTTACGGAAAGTCAAGTTCTCTGTCTTTGCCCGCAATCGAATCTGAATCCGCACTGGACCTGGATGCAGGTTTCAAATGAAGTTCAGGATTTCTAGGAGTCTACTAGTAGAGATACCCAGGAAGTCTATCTTCAATTCTTTTGGAATTGACGGTATCAGTTAACCTAGGTTCGTTCATTGAATTTGGGACATTGAGACCGAGCTAGTTGACCCCCCCTACAATTCCTCAAAAATTTCTCAATGATGCACGTCTGCATGCTAAAAAATCCGCCACTGCGCGGCGCACACACTCCTTCTGCTTGGATCAGAGGAGCTCAAAAATTCAAGTGTGTCGAAGCTTGCAAGCAGGGCAACTTTTTTGTTTTCAGTCCTTGAACTGGTCTATGTCAGACCACATACAACATACAATCCTTACCAATAAATAGTCTTTGTCACTACATACACAAAAACCAGATATTTTGAAGAGTGCAGTATCTAACACAGATGTTTGTGGGTACCATAGGTCCATAATGTACAGTTCCACACCCCTGGCTCAAGTCCCAGCTTCACAGATTGTTTTTAAACTATCACAGCAACGTGGAGTGGACGAAATGCACTGAGATTAACCGTATTCGTTAATGATGATTGGGCCTGCTGCTCACCCCTGTTCACTCGGTGCGCCAACTCGCTATTCTACAGCTCTCTGTGCAGCATCTTTATTAATTACTTTATACTCCTCCAGCTTCTTATGCATCGCGACTCTGAAATATGAGACGATGATGCCTGCTGGAGAATGAGCATGCAGCGGACATTGGAGCAAACCATTTGAATATTTGAGGCAAGCCTCCTATGGATATGCATAGGTTATAAAGCAGGTTCATACCTTTTTTTGCATGGCCTGCGTTCCTTGCCACGAAACTGATGAATAAATACGCCGTACTTGGCAGTACGACAAATCTGACTGCCTTGAAAATTCTGCCAGTCGGTCAACATCAGCCTGTAGCAGTCTTGAAAATTGTGGCGATTTTTAATTGCTTAAAACATACAGTGAGGGTGGATGAAGAGGTTCATGCAACTTGTGACTAGTAACATAATGTTATCCTTCATCACATCAAAAGTCACTCCGATAATTCCGATAGATTGAATTTCTGAGATTCCGATTTGTGCTTGTACTCTGTCTATGAACCTTGAAATTGCGGCTGGGTAGGAACCTGGTGCCTGTGCAGATCATCGGGCAGTTGTTCACTCGACTTCAAGGCTTGAATAGCTTGACTGGTTAACATGCTCTGCTGTGGTCCATGATTTGAGTCTGCCACATGATATTATTTTTCACGCTGACCACAAAAAAAAAACCCTATATATCATGTTGCATATTTCTCGCAGTCTTCGTTTCAAAGTCAAGGCCGCTATTCCTCCATCGGGGACTTCTTCCACTCCTGCGAATCACTTGGCAAGCCTAGTCTTCTGTCTATCTCTACGTCGAAATGAGCTCCCAGAGAAGCCAACTGTGATCAGATCCGTGCCGCCATTACAAAACATATAGTTTCTGGCGTTTGCTCTCAGTTTTCTCACTCCCATCCGCGACATTTTTAATCTGTATGAATTTGAATAAAGTTAGCCCATCGGTGATGAAAGATTTTGGAGGTAGCGGGCCATGCCGCTTGTCGGCCTTACCCGCTTTATTTTCTCACTGCTGCACATAGACCCACCACGCAAGACACCACGGCGAGCGGATGCTCCACGCAGTGGGTCTCCGCAACAAGTCGACGGGGGTGTCTAGCGGGGTGGGTCTAGTCTGAATTCGTTGGCACCGCCTTTGGTGCAGCCCAGATTCCAGTAAGAACGGGAGTTGGAAAGTCCGCCATCAAATATCCCCCCATCAAGTCTGGCCGAGTTCGGCAGTTTCAGCACACTTGGCCGGACTTTGAAATCATTCTGCCAGTGATTCTTTATAGTCCTCAGGCTCTCGGCCATCCTAACACATAAATTATACACTGGATACTCTTATGTAAGTCAGAAATTACCTGACATGTTGTGTTTTACGGCCCTCGGCAAATGCAAACAGGTGGATAAACTAAACTTCACCCGTTCCGAGTTTTCTTCCCGAGTTTATTTAAATTGACCAGTTTTAGTCCCAGAATGATATCTTGAACAACTTTTAATTCGACTTGAAATGCAGGAAGGTGGATTGCAACGATGTCTCAAGCACGGCATTTTCCGGCGTGAACCCTATTGCGCTACCGCGTAACGAAGTATAAAACACTATAAGACTGGGACTCTCACATGCCAAAGGTTATTTTTACCCTACATTTTGGAATAAATCTGAGTTGGCAAATCAGTGTGAAATATGTCATAGAATGAATGTAAGTAGCGCGGCGGATTTTTGATTTCTGCGAAATATAAAAAGTAGGCCTGAACTCTGTGGGTTTTGAGGCAATTTCTCAGGAACTAGGAACATTCTGAGAAATCTGGCAGGGTACTTCTATAGACGGTACATCTTCCTACAACTCTCCATGCAATACCTAAGAGATTCATCCGGAATTGAAAAGGCCTTGGGCTTTTTCCGCCAACGAGTTGATGCGTGATGTCCCAAATGATGACCGTGAGAACTCTCGAAGATTAGGCGCAAAATCAACTCAGAGCATACTTTAGAGGTAGTTCTTGGCCTTCCAACATCATAAGTTTACTCAATCGACTTCTCTCCTCCCTTCGTGAAATATTCTACGGATTTCCGGGATTCCCAATTATTTGGGGGTGATGCGGAGTGGCGTGTTCTTCTCCAATATCTAAGGTGTTTCAGCTTGGATTGTCAAAACTATTTGTGAGCTAGATAGGTATGGGCGGAAGGAACATCTTTTATCTTCAATTCAAGTCCATAGTGTGCATGTGTGGGCAGTAAACGTCGGAACATATAGAATTGTTCGTTGAAGGAGGACAAACAAAGATCAACATGGCGAATCGATCATGGGCTGTGCCCGTCCCCATTGTTATTGTTGAGAGTGAGCGAGATGCGGTGATACGTCTGCTATTTCCCTCCGTGCGCTCAAATTGGAGCCACCGAACCTAGGCCGTCGGATCCTGCACCTCCGCCCTCTCTATTCCGAAATGAACGAAGGCGATGTTCAGCGTTCCATTTCTGATTATCTTCAAAGGACCCCGAGGGACAAAGCATCATTGCCAGCGCTGCCGGATACGCCACTTTGTGATATGGAGACATATCCAAAAGTCAACTCTGGCCCAACCATTTACGACGCGCTTGGGGAAGGAGGACGAGGAAGGGTGTGCTGGCTCTGCCAAAGTTCGGAGAAGAGAATGCGTTGTCAATGGAGTTATGTATGTAAGTATGTACAGTTGATTGGTTCATAATGCATAGGGTCGGTGGACACCCAAACTCGATGCATTATGTGAATGGGGTAGGCATCCTCCTTCCTCTCCGCAAAAAAAAAAAATCACTCAAGGATATGTACATCATCCATGATTCAAGGAGCCCAGGGCACTACGCTGCTTCTAATCCCCAATACAAACTAATGTATTCCTAAAGAAACTCACGGCCTCTTCGCATGCTGTTACGTTGTTTGCATTTCCATCCATCTCGGCCAAAAATTGGGGATTACGTTCCGTGAAATTCCCCCAGTGACTTCCAGACGGCTCTGGGATTGCTTGAATTTCCATAGATGCGCAGGTGTCCGTTGGACCAATAACCACCGCGTTTCCACAATGAGATTCTCCTTCGTCATCGATACAATATACGAATCCAGGATAGACCGTTCCATTGGCTTCCCGGATCCACAGATTCCATCCCCAAAAGTCAGAAGATGAGATGGTAGCCGACTGGGAAATCGATGGCAGGGTGTCATGCTCTTGTGCTTTATACCACTGTGTGCATGGTTGGGACATGTTTTGGACAGTCGGAGGCGCTGTCCCATCGTCACCCATAATACATGACTGCCCCTCAAGTAAATCCGTGCCATTGCAGGTGAATGATGATTTCTGCACAGTCAGATGAGTGCGTACATGCAACAAAGGACTCACAATGAGTATGAACTCGCTTTGAGCAGGTTGCACTGAACATAACCATGTAGCGAGGTAGAAGAGATAATATTTGAGTGTAGGACCAGCCATAATGATTGGATTGTCTTTTGTGCTTCCGCAATAAAAGGATAATCGGGGGGACGGAGCCCATGCAAGTTTATTATAGAAGCCCGGAGTCTCGGCTTGTGAGCCTCCGGCTTTGGAACGGAGGCAATCAATCCGGAGTCCGTGCCCCGGCTTCCCGTGATCCACGACGTCCACGTGCAGACTTTTCGGACCGGCTTGGCTAACGGGCTTGCCCCCCTTAGCGGAGTTTGAATTTGGTGGGGCGGGCTTGGGCGGCTTGGGCTTGGACGGGCTTCGGCATGCCCCTAATTACACCAAGCCTTTACACCATAGGGAATTCGTCTGTAACTGCCCAATGGTGCCCCATAATCATTCCCTGCCTTGTAAAGTCTGTTCAGTCTGCCATACTCATCGTCATCGTCATGACTGATGGCGGTTGGGAGGACAGAGTCGAATTTGGCTCCTCCATCCTCAATGTGCAAGCGCTTATGAGGTAAGTTGCTTCCCATATTATTCAGACTTAGCCGACGGGCTTGCCAAAACGGCTTGCCCCGCTTAGTGAAGTTTGAATTTGGCTGTGCGGGCTTGGACGGCTTGACTTGTGGCTGGGCTTGACTTGAGCTCGCTTACACCAAGCCCCTACACTGTAAGCAATTCAAGTATATTTATTCTTAGCGTGCACTGCGCCATTGTTGTCCACTACCATCATCTCCGTATTAACCATCTACCTCGGTCCACCAACGTTACCAGCCGAAAGCATGATTTTTTCGGTCATAGATTGTTACGCAACGTACGGACGGATTCTTCCAGGTATTATTGCATCATTGCTACCACAGACCTTTCCGATGGGCTTGGCTAAACCAGTCGGCTTGCCCCGCATATCGAAGACCGGGATTTAATGGTTTGCACGGGCTTGGGCTTGTGCTCGCTTACACCAGCTCTCTACACCGTAGTCAAATTATTGATACTTATCCCACCAGGACTCCGTGAAATTCATAACAACTGCACGCAAGCCCGTTGGCGGGGAGAATGACTTGCACAATGTGACACAAGCCGCTTAACCAAGCCCAAGTCCACGACAAAATATGGATATGACTTGTCACCCATACCACCTACAAAGTTCGGTGTCTGTGTCACACATGTTTCGTACAATTGGTGTAACTACTGACCTTCCTCTTTACATGGGCGCAAGCCAAATATGTCACTCTCCGTTCAAGCCACATTTGATGTTTCAGTTGGCCTGGTCACAGGGAAGGAATAAAAATGTGAGCTGCATATTAAACAGTTGCATTTTTAATTCTCCTTGGCAAGTTCATCGCAAGCCGTATGCAAGCCCGTTTGCTTGTTGGCGGCATGTGACTCAAGCACTTCGGCTTGAATCCAAGCCCGACTCAGGATCCCCTCCAAACGATGTTAGATGCGTCCAGAAACCATTTAATAACCTCAGCATGCTCTAAGATAGACTGAAATAGCTATGAGAACCTGTGGGCGCAATGGATCTACTTTATTTCAAAGTTGTCTGCAACTAAAGGTGGGATAGCCGTCGATTCATTTAGGGGATAATCGCAGTATATGGTGCGCTGGAAAATGCTCAATCTGAACGACCGCAAGGCTGTTGGTTCCGTGAGCAATGACGGTAACTACCCCAGCACCGGTTGGTGTTCAACCTGATCAACAATCATGGCGGCAGGTCTGGGTACCTCATTGGCTACTTGGAATAGTTAGGTTGGTTTCTGGAATTCAATTTTGGGTTGGGACACCTATTGGGAGGCGATTTCAGTCTGATTCAACTGCCAACACCTTACTCACCGATTCGGTCAGTTTTAGATTACTCGGACAAAAAACAAACACCGCACCAGCCGAGAAATTCGATTTTCCAAGTGCATTCCACCAAGTAAAGATAGATCTAAACCAGAACAGGGAACTGAGTCTGACAACCTCGACTTCCAAAGCAAATTGCAACTGTCTGTCAGGGATCTCGGCCCGGATGTCACACGCGTAAAGATGGATTGTTGCCCCAATTTGGCCCCAATAAGCAAAATTGTGCCTAAAAATCACAAGTTTAGCAAGTTGAGAGTTCATAGATACACTGTGATTTATTACTGTCAGCCTGTAGTCTCCAGATTATGTCGCAAGCCCGTTCCATATTTCGGCTGCCGCGAGCAAACGGGCTTGGCAAGCCATCAAACGGGCTTGCAAGCTGAAAATGTCGCTCTCTTGCAAAACTGATACCAAAGCACAACACCAAAGACCACAGGCATTACTTCAATTGAAAAATACAACAATCCCTTCAAAAAACATCTCAACAATCCCCAAGCCCAACACAAGCCCGTTTGTCTGATGCCATCGGACAAACGGGCTTGTGTTCAACTTGTCAGTCAATATCAACAAGATTTTCAAGCCTATGCACTGAAATTCTGTATCAGATCTCTTTGAGTCAACTAAAGCATCGATTTTGAGTAGTAAATTATGCTCCTGACACTCGTTCTCGGTATCAACATTATCGCAGCCAAGATCAAGCCCAAGCCCGTTTGTCTGATGCCATCAGACAAACGGGCTTGTGTTCAACTATGGCATCACACAGTCGGGCTTGCGTGTTTGTCAACTCAAGAATTTATTGCCTACACCCGAGCAGCCTCCAAATCATGTGTGACACCGGCCTTTGAGTATTCCTGCTCAAGGATGGCCCAGAAAGAGTTTGGAACTGCAATATGTTCTGTGTTTAGTCCGTGTTTCCTCTGCTGAAGTGGCTTGGAGACAGCACAAGGATATCTCTACATGATAGTATGGTAGAGCCTCCCTGATGTTTGTATTAGGAGTCGGCATTGGCATGATAGAATAATTTTAAGTCATTTCAACAACTTATATTAACATGTCACAGAAAAATTGGATCCAGTAGACCGGGAATTCGAGTTGTGAGAAACCCTCTGCTTGCAAGGGATGTATAAAGACAATGAGACTACACTGAGTGTGACAAGCCCGTGGGTTGGAAGTGAATTGACAATGTTGCCCTGTGTCGTCCACGGCGGTGACAGCGTATCATCACATCACTGAGCAAAATACCATAAAAAATTGCAAGCCCTAGAAGTATGTACTTACTGCACATAGTCTATGCACTCAGATTGAGAAACTAGTCCGACAGGGACGAGAAATACACACAAGCCCGTTTCTCGGCTAAGCGAGCAAACGGGCTTGCCAAGCCGACAAACGGGCTTGCAAGCCGATCTGCCGGGCTTGGGCTTTGATCTACACCCAAATCCAAGCCCAAGCCCGAAAAAGCCCGTTGGCGCGGGCGCAAGCTCGTTTTGCAAGCCGAAAAGTGAACTCTCCGTCCACGTGGAAGCGAAACGTCGCGTCGTTCACCAGCTTGCAGGTTTTTGGCACATTAATCTACTCACTATCAAACCTCTGTGAACCGAAGGAATTGTGGAAGGAGCCACTGTGGATCTCACACTACGCAATTTTGTTTCCGCACTCATTTTCTCCAGGTGATGTTACACCGCCTTGTGGGGTGAGGGCTGGGTGGGGTAGTTTGTGAGGTCCCCGACCTGTCACTATGACTTGATTGTCGGGGTTGAAATGCATGGATTGACTATTGGCTCGAGATTGGAGTTAATTGCTGTCTGCCATGATTCTCGGAATCAAGCTCGAGAAAGTGGGTCTCCCTACTGGTTCACAGCTTGTGTCCCATGGAGCACGGGCAAATACCAGTAGTGATTCGGGTTGGACCTTTGAGTTGAAGTTCTCACAGGTATATTGAAGCCAATAGCTTGGACAGCTTTTACATACTAGGAAGCGACTCCTTGTTCACTGAGGTGGGTGTGTCCGGAATAGTGCTTATGCCGTAGAATTCAAGGCTGTCATAATCCACCACGTCCCCATCGCCGTCTGAGCACGTTTATCTTCTCGACATCCGTCATCTTTCTCGGGTTTACCCCCTACTGCGTTCACCGCCCTTGCCCACGAAGTCTCGCACTTCTCCGAGGAGTTGCTTTATTAAATGTAGAGTCTAGCCTGCTGTCGCCATCGCGCACTTGTAAACACAATGTCTCCATTGGCTCATGCTACTTATTTTCTGAACATTTACATCCCGCGCAGGACATACACTAGCGCGCTCTTCTCACCCCTGCGGTCGCAAGTGAGAGTACGAGCCCAACTGCTCTCTACCCCGGGGTCTATGAGGGCCTTCCATCCTCTCTATCATGCACTTGTAGGCTCGACGTCTCCATTGGCTCATGCTATTTACTGAACGTCTACATCCACGCCATACACTGAACCTCTACATCCATAACACTTCCTATCATATCACCATTTCCAGCAGGCTCTCCTCGCCTCGCGGTCGCAAGTGAGAGTACGAGCCAAACTCCTCTCTACTCCGGGGTATATGAAGGCCCTTCCATCCTCTCTATCGTACACTTGTAGTCTAAACGTCTCCATTGGCTCATATTATTTACTGAATTTCTACATCCAGGCGATACACCGAATGTCCACATCCACAACTCCTCCTATTGCTATTTTCAACGTGCCCTCCTCGAGTTGCGCCAAATGTTTGTTTTTTAGCGGCTGCCCTTCTGCCAGGACCCGCCTCACATAATGTTGATCTTCTTTGATCCCGAACAAGTGGCGGTGCATGCTTGCTTCTCTTGTTGTTATGAACACCCAGAATTCGCCAGTTGTTCAACATCCGAGGCTGTATTCGCTCAACGCGTTCCGCACTACAACCATTATGTAAATGTAGCAAAGCAAGTATTATCGGCCATGTCCCATCCGACCCTAACTCCCGGAGCTCCGTTGACGCGCGCTTCATTGAGAACGCCGTGACCGCCACTTCCAACGGGGTCGGGGCTGTATTTACGACCTTGCCAAAGAGGAGCTCCTTCGGCCTGAAGTTGACCGATTGAAGCAAGCAGTTATGGAGTATGCGAAAATACAGCGGCCAGTTCTTTGGGAGGTTGTCCTTGGTCGTCGAACGCCAACCATCTTCCCCGACGTCTGGAGCACACAAGCGAGTGAGGATGTAAATGAGCAGCTTGTTCACACCTTCCACCAAGCGAGTACCATTAGATATACTTGTTCAATTGAGCTAGTTTTTAGATATGACACATTTACATGTATTTCGAAGGGCATGACCATCTTAGATTATTAAGATGTATCATTTTCCTAATGTAACAAACAATCCAATTTCGATCAAATTTGTACTCGATCCTGGATGAGGATTGTATGGTAAAATGCCGATATTTCACGGTAATTCCCTCCAGAATACATGTGAATGTATTATATCTAAAAACTAACTCAATTGAACAAGTATATCTAATGGTACAGCGGTTCTGCATAAAAACGCCGAACTTTCCTTATATGGTAATTTACATCACCGCTGACTAAATCTGAGACGGTAGGGCCCTCCGGAATTGCAATGCAAATCAATTGGTCCTACTTTCAAGGGAAACGGATAAGAATTGAGCGTTCTACAGCGATCCTGCTGAAAACATCAAAATTTGATGAAAAATCAGCCGCGCCCTAAGTTAAATGGCTGTAATTTAAATTCGCGTGTTTCTTTAATTTTTAAAGCTTATTCCGAGTTCTTTGTGATTATCTAGACCCCCGCAGACCCCCTGGCTCGCCGCGGGGCCTTCTGCGGCAGCTTCCGCCCGCCGCAGGGGCCCAGGCAGCAATTATTAAAAATAAAAGAAAATAAGTAAAGATTACTGCGGGATTCGAACCACGGGTCGCATGAAATTACGAAGGCAGAAGAGAGTATAACCGTTCCACCACAGAACAGACACGAAGTTCATTTTGTGATGGGGTAGGTGGCAAATGATCGGGACGATTAAGGTTTTTCATTTCATTTCAATTCCATTATAGTGCGCGCGGGCACATTGGGGCCCATGTGGCACTTTACTATAGGGGCGTGTCTGGCTGGCGTGGTATCGGCACAGATGCGGGGAGCTCGAGAGGGTGTATCCGTTGAGTAAGATAGAGGGTGTGGGTTCCCGACACCTTTATGTCAGCAGTCACATGTCACAACATCACGCTCGATGACGAGCGAAATAACTTCATGATCGCATCATGTATGGACATTCTGCCTTATGCTATGAGTGAAGTATTGAGTTATGGCAAGGCGGTAATACGAGTCCATTGCATGTATGTAAGATATAAGTAGAAAGAAGAGAAAGAAAATAAGTAAAGTAATGGGGTAAGCGACCGGTGTCGCGTACAAATTCCAGGACGGGTTTGCAGTGGGATTTGGCCGACAGGAAGAGGCGGAGGGAGAGGCAGGCGGTGCCGAGGCGGCGGATGAGCTGGAGGCGCTGGCGTTGGTATGCGGGGCACGAGAGGAGGAAGTGCGGGACACTCTCAGGTACGGAGCAGGAAGGGCAGGTGGGAGACGCGGCGAGGGCGAACCGGTCGTCAAGACCCTGTGGCGCCTGACTGACGAATTTATTTTAATAGTACAGTATCCAAATCAAACGGGACCGGGACTGACGCACCATCTCGCTCTCATGAGAGCAATATATCAAGTCCGTTGTCGAGCGCTGTGGTATGTCCAATGGTAAACCAGTCTGGACCCCGCTGGCATCAAACTGCAAACTCACCTCGGACGATCCCAACGACAACTCCACCATCCTCGAGATGACCATTGGCGGCAAACATGTATCCTACGCCACCATAATCGGCTGCCTCATGTACGCGATGATGGGTACTCAACCCGACATTGCCTATACGGTTCGTCTTTTGGGCCGTTTCACTGCAAATCCAAAAAATTGTCACTGGGAAGCAGCGTGCTGGGTTCAAAAATACCCGCAATTCACGCAGTGTGCCTCACCTGGTATCATGGTATGTACATAGTTCTAAAAATCAAGCTGAGGCACCCTGTTCACCTACCCGAACGAATCGGTTGCCTTTTTTCTACCCGGGGTTTTGCCCTTACTTTTACGCTCCGCCTGCCCACCCATGACCCGTCTCGCCGACTTCGCGTCCTCGACTTCTTCGGCACCCTTACGTTTCAATGCGCCGTTTACGGCGACGGAGATTGCGTCCTTCGGGGGAAAGTGAGAGGGACGGTCGCGCCGGAAGGTAGGTGGTCGCATTTCCTCGTCGAAAATTGTGTAGTTGAGCTTGAAAATCAACATTTGTTGAACTAACACCGCCGACTATGTACTGGTGGAAGGGAGCGATGCGAACATAGCATTGAGGGCCTCGTTGCCGTCCGTGGGGCATGGAACCACGCTGTCGCCTAGAAGACCATGAATGAGGTCACCACGATATAGACGCTATAGACGCTATAGAAAGGTTGCTATAACGTCTATATGTGCCAATCAGGGAAAACCTCCTCTGCAAATTTTTCAAAAATTTTTTTGTGGCCGCCGAAATTTTGGAATTTTCGGCAATTTTCGTGAACATTCATAGAAATCCTTCGAAAAGTATGAGGACTCTTACACATTTTGTCAAGTCCAGATATTATTTTGCTCATTTCATCCAAAGTTAGTAGTAAATTTCGAGGTTACTCTTTGGTGAAGAAAATACATTACCGGCAAACTTTGAAAGAGCACAACTTGTACCTCCTATTCATGCCATGTACAGCAACCAGCCAAACCCTGTTTAGAGAGGCACCCAAGAGGCACCCGAGACAAGTAGACAAAACATCGCTTTAGCGCTAGGATTGATCAGATGATTCAGAATCATCAGGGAGACAGGGTGGCATTATTGACGCGACACGTCGGGCAGAGGAGATGATCCCAACAGTTTGCCGAGACCCGCCCTAATGTCCACATCACGCCACGTGAGCGCGTAAGATGGTTTGTTTTGATGTGGCCACAACAACATCAAAAACTCTTCTTCCTTTTCCCCCACCTTCCTCTCGCTGCCCGCCTCCGTTTTCCTCTCGGAATTGTGCTCTCCTCCCATGTTTTGGACTCCGCGACACTTCCATCGCACTCTACTGTTTGAGGGAGCAAGTCCCTACCCAGTTTACCCATGTCCGTGTATGTATTCTATACTCCTGCGCGACCTATATACGTTTCTCACTCTCCATTCTATAGCTCTCGAGTCGTTTTTTCTTATCTTATTCCTGCCCCTCTTTCCGCAGAGCCTTTTGTTTCTGCCGGCCATGTGGAACTGATGGATCTGACAATTACCAGAGGTGCTGGAGCATGGTATGTCGCAGCGACTTAATTCGCTGCTGCTGGTACTCATGATATCTTAGTGTTGCCGGGGTTCGGTTAGGTTCGGTTCTTTCCAAAATTCCTCGAACCCCGAACCTCAGGACGGGTTCGGTTCGGCACTTTTGGTGAACCTCGAACTGAACCCAGAGGTTCGGTGCATATGGGTTCGGTTCAGGTTCGGACAGGTTCGAACCCGAACGAACCCGTAATTTTTGGGAAGAGGGCTTAACAGGCGGCAGAGGGTGCTCGTCATCGGGATCATTGTAAAAAGCGATCTCAGAAGCGGGGAGTAACTTTCCGTCGGGGCCTAGCGCGCACTGGTCGCCAGCAGACATTGGAGCAGATGAGTGGGAGTACAGAACGATTAGGAGCCACCTTAAATACCAAGTACAAAGTGCCTAGATTTAACGAAATGGATAAAATGAGTACCTGAGTATAACTAGAAGGGGAAAAAAAGCGAAATTTGCAAGGTACCCGTACACTGCAGGCTATAATCTACGTCTTCCCTGCAGGGACTATTACGCCGCTGTGTGGTGACACAAGGTACCCGTCGGTGGCAGTCACTGTCTCGGGCATTTTTTTAATAACCTATAAGCCTGAAATGGCAGTAATTATCCGTCTTTGTTTGTTTAGAGAAAATTTTCATAAGTGAAATATGCTGGGAAGATGAGGTTCGAACCTGTTCGAACAGGTTTGCCAAAATCCGAAATCCCGAACCCTGAACCGCACCTTGGGTTTGGTTCAGGTTCGCTGAGCCCTCCGAACCTGAATTCAGGTGCGGTTCGGGTTCAGTTCAGGTTCGGAACCGGTTCTGAACCCAACCGCGGCAACACTATGATATCTACTCAGATCCAGTTGATGACTTCGAAGGCCCGCCAGGTGTGCTGCCGCATATGTTGTCGCTTCACTACGGGAGACTGACGACCGCAAGTATGCGATGTGAGTTCTACAATGTATACATGTATAACGCTAACATTGTTCTGACTTGTGCTTCACATTTGACTGTGTCAGCTCTCATGTGCCTTCTCCTGTAGCTCCAATATCGTTGGCAGCAGGTATATCAATCCGAGACACTGAACAAACAATTCATGATATGTCGGCCTAGAAATCTTTCACCAAAGCGCGACACGGGGCCTTTTTATTTATTATGGAGTTCTATTACATTTGGAGTGTGCCCTAGAATTTTATGGGCACTTGAGATTGAACTGTAGTGGCGATATAAACTTCTAACCACCAAATGTATGCGCGGCGCCAAATGATGTGGCTGTGCCGACTCCATCAGCCCATCAGATTCCCATCACTGCCCACTCCCACTGAATGCACCTCTATTGCGTCTGGTCATGCAATGCACCTCTATTGCGTCAGGTCATGCTTTTCAAGAGCTGCATTCTGAAAAGCATGACCTGACACAATAGAGGTGCATTCAAATGGCTGCCATTTTGAAAAGAATGACCTTGTGCAATAGAGCTGCATTCAAATGGCCGGCATTTTCAAAAGCATGACCAAATACAATAGAGATGCATTCAATTTCAAATGGTGGGCATTTTGAAAAGCATGACCTGACACAATAGAGGTGCATTCAAACAGCTGGCATTTTGTGCATTCAAATGGCTGGCATTTTGAAAAGCATGACCTGACACAATAGAGATGCATTCAATTTCAAATGGCTGCCATTTTGAAAAGCATGACCTGATGCAATAGAGGTGCATTCAAATGGCAGGCATTTTGAAAATCATGACCTGAGGCAATAGAGCTGCATTCAAATGCCTGGCATTTTGAAAGCATGACCTGACACAATATATAGTAGCCGTTAGTAGTGGCTGGTAGCTCGCACTCTGTTGCCCGGTAGCTCGAGTAGCCGGGGTAGCCTTGGCTGGCAGCCTGATAGCCCCGGTGGCTTAGGTAGCTTGATGCTGTGTAGTCAGTAGCACCCTGTAGCGGCCCGTCTTCTTCACGGCTTAATCCGTTGGTTTTTAACAAGCAGAATATGAACTCCCCTGTGTGCGGATCAGACTGATTCACCGCCACTGCTGTCATCCCAATGAGGAAATGCCGCGACAACACATTTTTTTCCAGGTTTTTCTCGAGCATGGGGCGAGAATTAGATGGACGAAACCAAGTCAAATGAGATTAATACACATCATTGTGTCTGTGGCTACAGCAATTATTGCTCACACTTGAAGTTGGTTGAGGAAATCTGCACCCATGCGTACATAATATTCAAGACCAAATGCTGCTCGACGAGAGAAATAAATACAATGGAATATAATTACTACATCCCAGCACGCCCAAACTGCTTGATACACACTCTTCGCTGCTCCTCCGCCTTTCTAGAATCATACAAATCAATCCTGGTGGGGAGTAAGTTGCCATTTTCTGGAAGGTCGAAAATCCCCTGACTTCAATCGAGAACAACATCACTTACCCAACATTGTGTCGCATGGCCCGCGACTATCTGGCCATAACTCGGTGGGCCGGCCCCCTGTCTCTCACGCTGATGACGCCCATTCATCATTATCGCAGATAGCTGTTCTCATGGTCGAAAACACCTTCCAGTCCCTGCCGCGCGTGGTGTACAATCTTCCGTTAATCGGATACATCTGTCTGGGGTGATAGTCACATGGAGGCATAGACCTACGTAAGACATTGAAAGAATAATCAAATCATTCGAGCTCCTACACATGCAGTCAATTGGTCCCCGAACAGCGTATTCATAATTAATCACTGCATTCCGAGCCCGCGTAGACCGACTAAGTCTACGTGGGTCTACGGTCGGTCTACGTCGGCCGACCCTGGTAGGCCGAGTCAGCTAGGCCAACGTAGGCCAGATTTGGCCTACATTGGCCTACCGTCGGTCTACTCAGCCCCCCCTATCTTGGTAACCAACCGTTGTGTTGCTGTTGCCATGTTCCCACATAGCTAATATTACCTTCACTAGTTGCCATGTTCCCACGCAGCCAATATTTTATTAATTGGTCAACACCCGCGTGTCAATTGCCGTAAGTTAGCCGAGCTTAGCGAGTGAGCCGGAGATTGACAGCCGCGGGCTGTGTCATGAAAAATAACCGCATTCCCACATTCAGGGGTTGCACCGTGAAGCAAGAGCGTGTCTTACACGGTTTGGACCAGAAAAAGAGCTCGGGATGTGGTGAAATTATTGATTTATCTGTGGAGTTGGTCTACCTCTGCCTACAAGGGTAGGCAGACCCTGTGCCTACAACCCCGCGGAATGCAGTGATTGTTTCATATAACTTGGCAATAAAAAAGAAAATAAATATGTACAGTCGTAACCCGGCTTGGTAGGGAGGTTGATTACTCGGTCTGCTCGTCAATTCGACGGTTGATGCCTCCCAGAAGAACTTTGATCAGCCCATCTGCGGTAACGGGGTTTAGTTTTGAGTATGGTGTGGTGTCAACGATATCCTGTGCCAGCGCTGATAAGAGAGCTGCCGGGACATGGAGAGAGCACTCTCACACGTATATTGCCAGCTTTAGCCAGGTCATCGTCGAGCTCTTTGAGCGCTTTGGTGGCAGCAGAGTCGTTGCCTATTTGGACGAACTGCACCCCGATCTTTTTGCCCTTGTCAGCGAGCCCGAAACCATAGTGAGGTTCACCATACCTGTATCAAGCATAGATTTGTCATCGCCTTGAGGCGAGCCGCAGCGTCAATGATCGCGTATTTGGGGTTGTCGGCTACGCCGGACGACTGTGAATAATATCCCAAAGGAATTTGTTCGACTTACTGGCTTCACCGTCTGTGATGACGATGAAATTTACTCGCTTGATTACTTCGTTTGTTTTCTTATGCCGGGGTGTGCCGTCTGGCTCGATTCGAGCCGTTTCCAGCTCCACAATGCGAGGCTTCAAAAGTTGGTCCAATCTTTCCCCAGTAGGGGTGGCGCCGGCGGGTTTTACTTTGTCGAACACACTCCGTACTTCCGAAGAAGACTAGGAATTTTGGTTAAAATCTGATTGTCGGAAAGTTGAATGGCCAACCTTCATATTGAGGGCTTCTCTTGGGTTATTCAAGAAATAGATGTCGATTCCATCAGTATCATACTGCTGCGCGGTCTCCGCCAACGCTTCCAACGCTTGGCCTGCCTATATGATGCGTGAGTGCAAGAATAGAGGCGTAAGCGTCATAGGTTACCTCGAACCAACGTGTTACTCCCTTCCTGGATCCAGGGAGTGTCATGGATCCTGAATCGTCCACAAGAATAACCGTATCATAATTCCTGAGGATCTCCAAAGCATTCTCGAACGTTTCCTTCCACATGGGTCGTTGAAACCCTTGAGAGACTATTAGGCAAGTTCTGGGAGGAAAACACGGTCACAGTACACTTCGGGGAACTATATTTCGTGGAGCTGCTGGGTTTCGGAGCAGTCACCGTTTCGTACGCCGGTGGTGGAATATCCCTTCCGTCTGCGGAACGACTCCGACCGTGAGTGAAGACTGCGGACAGAAAAGAACGTTTCTTTGGCCCCTCTGGTTCTACAGACAAACGAGATGAGGATGCTGATTTCGGGTGGGTGGGCTTCTCCATTTGTGAGAAGAAGGGATTAGGTTGATTAGGTTGCAGATACGCAAGACGATACGTAAGCAGACTGAGGAGCTGTTGAACCGACTCGCAGGGTGAGGATGCTCCCCAGTAACTGCACGTTAAATAGTAAACCCAAGCTGTACAAAGCTGTACGAGGCTGTGCACTACAGCACCAATCTTCAACAGCACCGATCTCGGTGGATGGGGCACATCTACTCTGGGATAGTATGCTGTTCGTTCTGGATATCACCCTCTTTATAAAATTAAGCATTCTGTCTGTCTGAATCACCCTCTTTATCTCTCTCTTTATAAAATTACCGATGTCTGAAGCTTTTTAAACTCCGCTTCTGGACTGGAGGACCCGAAATTTCGGAAGCATCTGTCAGCTGGTAACAGATCCACGCCGACGGCCAACTACACTCCTTCGAACAACTTCTTTTCCCTTTTCATGACCGGCCATCTCCATCCTTCCGGCATTCCAATGATCGGAACAGGTCACGGTCGACGGTGCTGGTCAAGTAGACGCCCAGCGGTTCTTTCAGCGCTTTCATGTCCGGCGACCCCCACACTTCGGGTGTTCAGGTATTCGAATTCCATCTCATCTTTACTCTTTTCATGTTCCATCTATTTATGATAAGAGACACAAGTCCTGGTCCACCGCGATGGCTAAGTAGCGCCCATCATGTCCGGTGATCTCCGTACTTCTAGCGTTCCGGTTTCAAACAAAGGAAAGTAAATCTTTCCAATAAGCTCATACCCCAGATCTGTTGCTATAATATTAACCGGACTATTTGCAACGAGGCCCACATACCTCATCTACCTCTCTCTTCTCACCTAGCTTTGCTGCGATGTCCACAGAAGCAGTTTTTGCAATCGGGCATCATGAAACGGCTACAGATCAGATCCTGACAGAAATAGATGCGGAATATCACCGCCGTCTGCGACGTGACGCCCAGCGAAATCGACGCGCTGCCCAAGATAACAGTGAACGAGAATTGAGACGCAAGAATGACAGTGACGCCCGGAGAAAAGCCAGAGCCAATGTCTCATCTCAAACCATTGCAGATCACAGCTCACTCCGAATATTGGTGGGATCGAGTAGCGCGACTCAATTCTTCTCAAAATCATCCCAAGCTAGGTTTGCATTGGAACAGGATCTGCAAATACTGTAATACCAAAGTGCGTGAATATGTTTTCCTGCTTTTATATCCGTCTTTAATAAACAACACGTCAGTTTTTGACTGGTGAAAGATGCCACAGCGATTGTTTCATTTGCGGGCCCAATGGCAGTCATTATGAACCACCCCTCCCCTGCTATCCGGAAGAATGGGATTACTTTATTAACTGTCCTAAAGTAGCATCAGTCTCGCGCAAATTCAACCAAATATTCTGTCTTACAGCTCTGGGTGTCTATGATGGGGACTTCATGAAATTTTCCCCAGGTGTCTCGGCAGTCACCTTGGCTGGCGGTCGGACATACCACCGAATACTTCCATCACACGAAGGACAACATGCTCTCAGATGGTTTATTCATGATCCCTTGGCAATGTTTGCAAAAGGAAGTGATCTTGACATACCATATCACTGGGTCAACAGCGCACTCGCAGGACTTGAGCGAGTTAATCCCTTCATCTCCGAGCTGGAAAATCTGAACGCTTATGATGACGATGATGATACACCTCCAGTATTCCGATGCTGGACCGAGCTCTGAAATTGCAGCCATCATTTCTCTAGCCCCAGCATCTCTTCCCACTCGGCGGAAGCTGGTCATTCAGCGAAAAGGAGCTGAGGGACCAATCTTCCTCGATCTTTTTTCTCCCTTTGTTGAGCCGCTTCACTACCTTCTTCTCCTTCCATATGGTACGCTGGGTTGGTCTCCCAACCGCCTCAACAGAGCGGGAAGAAAATTCAGTCAAGCCCGCTGGTACAGAACAAGATTCTTCATGAATGCTGAGCAAATGTCAAGATTTTCTCGATTGACAGGTAAATTAATCACTCACACGCTTTATTTCTTTACTTATTGGCCCAAGGCGAATATTTGGTAGATGCATGGAGTGCGATAGAAGAGGCACGCCTGACATACATCCGTCTGAACCAACATGCCGGCCTAGACGAAGAGGAATATGTTGAAACAGGAGATGAAGAGCCTGTTGACGATGTTCGACTTCCTTCTACATTTATTCATTCTCCCTCCTGGTTTGCCGCGAATATTTCTGACTGTCTTGCTCTTCGAAAAGCACTTGGCCCAGTGACTCTTTTCATTACCTTTACCACAAATCCCCGCTGGCTTGAAATTACCTCTCAACTCCTTCGCAACCAATCTGCAAATGATAGGCCGGATCTCATTGTTCGAGTGTTCCAACAGTATCTCTCCGCATTCATGAAAGACCTTTACTCTACGATGGGACCAGTCCTTTACCATATTCGGGTCACTGAATTTCAGCAACGTGGCCTTCCACACGAACATATAGCTCTAGCATTACGGGATGTGCCAAGAAATCCGGCAGAAATTGACTCCTTCCTCAGTGCTGAACTCCCACGCAATTCGGGACCAGTGCGTGACGCTGTGAAGCGCCACATGACGCACATCCACGACCCCACGAAGACGTACCACCGCTGCGGTTGGCCTCGCAAGTGTCAATATGGATACCCAAAGCCTATGAAGGCAGAGTCATCCTTTGATGAACGTGGTCTGTGTTGTCATACAAAGCTCAATACACCATGCTTATGTCTCTCTCTTTTTTTTTTCGCAGGTTATTTTGAACATCGACGCCGTCAGCATGAGGACGAGTTCGTAGTTTCCCACATTGCATGGCTTATACACAAATATGATTGCCACATAAACGTGGAGTATTCCATGGGTGTCAACCTCTTTCAGTATCTGTTTAAATATTTCTACAAGGGTGTTGATGAAGCGAATTGGACTGTACGCACAACACCGCGGAACACCGGAGAGCATTCTGCATCGATTCGAAAGCCCGTAGACTAAATCAAGGACTATGAGCGAGGACGATACCTTTCTAGCATCGAAGCTGCTACCCGCATTGCCTCTTTCCATATCACAGAAAAAAAGCCAGCAGTCAAACGTCTTCCTATTCATTTACCTGGCAAGCAACGAGGCCAAATGGCACGCAAGGATGGGTCCGAGTCTGATGGAACCCTTTTAGTCAGATATATGCCCCGCCCACGTCACCCTGAATTGGACAATTTAACTTACATTGACTTTGGTTCCAAATGCCGCTTGGAAAAGCATGATCCTACCCAAAAGATGCACCCTCTGCAGATCTTAGAGAACGAATTTCCAACGAGGCCACGAATGCGGATTCGTTTTTACCAAGAGCATCATGTCGGGGTCTGTCGTATCCAGATGGTTTATCCTCGACATGGCGACGTGTTTTATCTTCGAGCACTGCTTTTGCATCGAAGTGCGCTTGACTGGATCGACATCCGGACTATTAATGGAATTACTTACCCCACACACCAAGAGGCTGCTCGCGCCATGGGCCTGTTTGATAATCGCGAAGAAGGACTTATGGCATTTGAAGAATTGTTGAATTTTAGGTCTGCTCAAGCTCAACTTCGATGGATCTTCGCCATTCTGGCAACCGAAGGTCACCCAGTCATGGGAATTTGGGAGACCTATGAGGCAAATCTTTCTGCAGATATCCGAGATCGTATGTTACGATCAACAACATCACCCAATCCAGCTTTGGTCAGGAATGAGCTCCTCAGAGCACTTCACATTATTCTACGAGGACTGGGCAGAACTTTGACTGATATTGGGCTTCCAGAACCTGAACAGAGCGAGTTTGAAGTCGATGCAGAGCGTCTACGATGGGGAGGTGACCCAACTAATCTCTGTGCTTTCACGAACAGTCTTACACCAGAGCAGGTACGATTTGTACAGTTCAATTATCAATCATTGACACTCACTACCTATGTATGATTCAGCGCATTTTATATGATCGCATCATGCAAATTTCAACTATGGATAATCCCCCTCCCATCCATATAGATGGTCGCGCAGGCCGTGGCAAGACATATCTCTTATATCCAGTGATCGGAGCGCTTCCCAAACGAGACGAAATTGTCTTACTCTCTGCATCATCTGCCTTTGCTGCCAAAAATTATCCAGGAGGGAGAACAACACATTACCTCTATGGAATTCCAGTGGACGAGTACAAACCATTTTTGAAATCATCTGTAGGTGTCCGAAGTGACCGGGCACGACTATTACATGCAGCCAAGTGTCACGTCATTGATGAGATAGGTGGTTTACATTTCAAGGCTTTTGACTGCGCAGACCGTCTAATACGATCATTAACTGGGACACTTGATCGCGTATGGGGTGGACGCATGATCATTACAGTTGGGGACTTTCGCCAGGTTGGTCTATTTCTGCTTGATAAATGTCCGACCTATGTTTAATAAGTCTAGGTTGCACCAGTTGTTCGATTTGGAGGCAGAACTGCCATATGCAAAGCTTCCTTGCGCACCCAACCTGCATTTAACCACTTCACTATCCTACGGCTGGAGCGCTCGATGAGACAACGGGATGACCCACAATTCTCATCATTCTTGGACAACATTGGTGACGATCACAGTCAAAATACGGTGGATCTCAGCCGGCTGCAGCACACTCAATCCATCCAACAGCTCATTGATTTTGTCTTCCCACCATCCGTGGTCGCCGATCCTCTCATCTGCATTTCCCGGGCTATTCTTAGTCCTTTTAACACCTTTGTGAACCGCTTCAATGCAACCATTCTCCACAATGTTCCTGGCGAAATTTACCAGTATCACAGCAGCGATTCCGTTGAAGGCGATGCTGAGGGCTCAAACGAAGCTGTTCTGGCAGATCCAGAGTTCCTAAACTCCTTGGAAGAGCCAGGAATTCCCCCACACGAATTAAGTCTCAAGATAGGAGCGATATGCAGACTGGCTCGCAATTTTGATGCATCTCGAGGTCTTACGAAAAATACCCGAGTAATTGTTCGCAACTTGCTGCGATACAGCGTAGAAGTTGAGACAATTTCCTCGGTGGTTGCTGGTCGAGTCGTGGATCCAGTATGTCAATTAATTCTGAGTAACATATGCTAAATATTTCCCAGATTCGGCTGCATATCCCACGCATTGATTTCCATTTTCAACCCCAAGGATTCAATTTCACTGTACATAGAAAACAAATCCCCCTCGCACTTTCCTATGCCACTACCTTCAATGGCTGTCAAGGTTTAACGGTTCAAAGACTGGGCCTCGATCTCCGACGCCCAGTGTTTTCACATGGACAGTTGTATTCTGCAATGACGCGTGTTCCTGACTCTGACAGTGTTCTAATCCTGAAGTACGAAGGCAATTCATCTACATGTACAACTAACATTGTTTGGAATGAGCTTCTTTTGTAACATAATCAAATATAAATTCTGTGTTTGTAAAAGGAGATGCCAGCCCGCGAAGCGGGCTGGCAACCGCTTGTCTCTCTCTTTATAAAATTACCGATGTCTGAAGCCTTTTAAACTCCGCTTTTGGGAGATCAGGCCCGAGGTTTGGGAAGCGCTGAGTCCAGATCATTGGAAGCGCTCAATAAATGGCGCTTCCTCGGGGCTTTTGGCCCCATGATCAAATTTAAGCGCGTGCGCGCCTATAAAAATGTACACAACACCAAATTTCGCTTTTGTCACCGTTCAAGTTTCCCCGGCCGTCCGAAGCCTTTTAAGTTCCGACCCTTTATCTGACGACCACTTCGGGATTCCCCAATGCCGGCCAAATCGGCGGAGTCGGCTTTTTGCGCTGGATGTCCTGGCAGACATCGGAATGCACGTTGGCGCTCCCCACAATCACTATCCATTACTTCCATGTCCAATACACTCAGGAATTTCCGCTGATTCTCCCTAATAGCTTGGTTACAGTAATCCTGATTCACAGCTCAGTTCAACCAAGTTCAATTCAACTCCGACATGTGAAGGGAGTAGAACAAGATAGGCTACTGGAATTTGAGTTTGGAAAGGGGATGGGAGGCCGCGAAGCGGCCGACCACCCCCTTGTAAAATTAAGCATTCTGTCTGTCTGAAGCCTTTTTAAACTCCGCTCATCTCCGCTGATGCCGTATCACCGCAGCAGAACATTCGGCATGGCCGGCACCACGTCACCCCTCCAACAAACTTTGACAGGCACTGCATTGGCGCTAACATTGACAGATGGCTCCCACCGTGCACCAAAACAAAGGCTGCCGCGGCGAACATCGGCATTGTCAGCACTTGACAGAATCCAACGACAAGCGAACAAAAATATGGACCCCTAATCTTCATTTGCATCTTGCCCCAAACAGGCCTAATTTTCATGCAGCAAGAGACTGGCTCAAAGAGTGAAGAAGCAACACTTCATTCCACGTCTGATAGTGTGCTGCAGTGTTATTTATTTGCTGTTCTGATAATTTATCTGCTCCTCCACTGTCAACGCCAAAGAATCGCCAACTCAACTCAGTTCAACTCAACCAAGTGCATCAGAATTTTTCAATGGTGTTTGCCCGCTGTGGCTGTATTATTTCAAATAAGGGAATGGGAGGCCGCGAAGCGGCCGACCAGTCCCTTGTATAACTTGAGATTGCGCACCATATCCAAAGTTTTGAACACCACATACTATATTTTTTTCAGTCAGATCGACAGGGAGTGTGACCCGTGACCCAGTGCAAAATACTCCGCTCGAGTATTGACGCAAATATCTATTAGCCGTCAAACTCGGCCTATAGGACAAAATATTTCAGTGGCTCAAATCAAAATCGTGAGCAGATTTTGAGCGTGCATGGGATTCGATTCCCTCCGTCGGCATATTGTGAAAATATTGTCAATTTTTATGTCCCTTTATTCAGGGTATGACTGCGACCGTGCCCGTATTGCTTAACTCATCCACGGCATCTGGGTCCGCTGGCCGCTGCCAACGAACGACCAGCGGGTGCGTTTCCAATGTTTTCTTTTACCATTTAACCACTCCGCTTACTAGATACCTATCGAATGCGTGGATTTCCTGCATACAACCTCACACGCATCGAGCTCGGCTGCAAAATATCCAAGCCGTTGTGGACCACGGAGGTTACATGCTGAATTTAGATTTTTCTGAAATTTGTTCATGCAGGCAGCACACGGGTGTTCGATTCCCCCGACGGCATTCGAACAACAGGATTTTTTTTCATTCTTTTAGTTCGGCGAGTGATGACTCTGACTTGAATTGATTCATCTGCAAGGTCCAAGTGTCCCGCTGGGACTCCAGATATTCTTTTTAAGTTCCAGCCGCTTTCTTGGATTCGACCTCTCCACACGGGATCCACCTCCTCCCCGAGCTGGCACTATCAAATTTTTGCCAGGTGAGAGCTGTCCATCTCATCCCAATTCAAATGTAGGCTTGAGTGATATCCAGGCTGTCGTGGACCGCTGGGGTCTCCTCCTAAGGAGGCGGAGAAGTTCGATCATCTCGGACGCAGCGAGGGTTCGAGTCCCTCCCACGCCATTTGCAGATTCGCAAGTCGAATCCTCTTTGCTCCGATGATCTCTCCAGATAGTCACGTTGACCTGGGAGTCCCTCCCACGCAGATTCTCAAGTCGAATCCTCTTTGCTCCGGTGATCTCTCCAGATAGTCACGTTGACCTGGTTGATATCCTCCCTTTCATTGATAATAAAGATGTCTTGCGCTAATCTCAACATATTTACCAAGGAACAGATGTAACATTTAACTTCCGGCTCGCATCCCATATAACCACGTTGACCACCTGATTGATATCCTCCCTATCATTGATAATAAAGTGTCTTGCACTGGTATCAACATATTTTCCAAGTGGCTCATGTAACATTTAAAATCCGGCTCGCATCCAAATGGCAAGTCGCCAGATTTGCTACTCTTTCTTTGCCAGCTGAGCTTTATTCATCAAACTGTCATTCTCCCTTTCACCCTCGCTGCATTACAGGACATTCCAGATGCCATGGACCACGGTGGGCCACCAATTGGACACGGAGCACATATTACCGCAGCGGTCTCATTACAGCTAATGTCGGAACCGAAGACGCGGTGAAAAAATTTCTGTTTTGGGACATTTCCGAAGAATTCCCCATAGCTCGATGAGTTCTCAACGGATTGACACGAAACCTAGCTAGGTTTTCCAGGCTAATTCATCCGCAATTAGTGATGTAAAGGAAATTGCGAAAATGTATTTCACCCCCCCATTCAGCACCTGAGGCATTGTTTCTGGAACACCTCCTAGGAGGGTGGGCACTTGTTCAAACACACTGAATTTTTGGGATGGAAGACTTACATGCATTATAAAGAGGGTGATGTTGCCAGAA
Source organism: Mycena leptocephala (assembly GCA_029378395.1). Classification (NCBI taxonomy): domain Eukaryota; kingdom Fungi; phylum Basidiomycota; class Agaricomycetes; order Agaricales; family Mycenaceae; genus Mycena; species Mycena leptocephala. The sequence goes on along the minus strand of JARJLF010000681.1, from coordinate 40,143 downwards.
TTATGATTTTCTTCTCCATTGAGTCACTATTGATTGAGTTCGAAATTTTTGATCGAAAGATTACTTCTGAGTCAATAGTGACTCAATAGAGAAGAGAATCATAATTCTGGCAACATCACCCTCTTTATAATACATGTAAGTCTTCCATCCCAAAAATTCAGTGTGTTTGAACAAGTGCCCACCTTCCTAGGAGGTGTTCAACAGAAACAATGCCTCAGGTGCCAAATGGAAAGATAAAATACATTTTCGCAATTTCCTTTACATCACTAATTGCGGATGAATTAGCCTGGAAAAACTAGCTAGGCTTCGTGTCAATCCGTTGAGAACTCATCGAGTTATGGGGAATTCTTCGGAAATGTCCCAAAACAGAAAAATTTTCACCGCGCCTTCGGTTCCGACATTAGCTGTAATGAACACACGGCAAATCTGGCAGCCGATTTACTATTAGCCTTTTTGAAATTTTATTTTTGCTTGTCTTTCCGAAGTCGCCAATGCCAAAATTTACCGTGCAAATACCCAGTGTGGGGCAAGCGTGAGGTAAATCCGTGGACCCACCGACTGCCAACGTTATACGAGAGTTCTTGACGAACAGGCGGCATAGAACAGGTGTGATTCTGCATTCACAGCAAAATGAGAGATGCTCAGATATTTGTATGTAGATACATTGAGTGAATGAATGCCCATAAATCTGCCGTATACCTGAACCACTTATCCCTCGATGATTTTGAAGTAATGATCGGTTGGCTTTCAACATGTCTCAGTCTGCACTTATGCCGGAGCGAAGCGAAGGCATGTCTTGTTCTGGTTTAACATTTACCAAGGGTACTCTCCCTGATGAGATCTAGGTACTCAGATAATGTATTTTCCAGGATTTCGATGGAAAATCCTGTAAATGGTGGTTCTCGTGGTAAAATCAGGCATTCAACACCAGTATAGACCAAAAAAGACATGAAAGCAGCCATAGCAGAGGGCTGTCTATGATAGACAGGTGGGAGGGGGGTGGTTTGCTTCAATAGACAGCCATAGACGCAACCACGTCTATCATAGTCAGATAGACACGATAGCCTGCAGAGTTCTCATAGTTCTTCTAATTTTCACAGACCAGCACAAGAAATCAAGAAACAGAAATTAAATTCACAAGACACTACAAAACAATATGTATTTAAGTTAATTAATACACTTGACTCTGCCTAGCGAAGGCATCGAAAAATCGGTCATTCCTATGTCCTTTCCGGGGAAGTTTGTGCTCTCCATTCCAGTGTAAACAAATGCAATTTAATGATGGCTTGGTGTGCCGAGTTTCGCATCAAATCAGTAAATTGCCCTGTTGTTTCTATTTATCACTTGCTGATCAGCACAGGGTCTGGACAGCCACTGAACAGCCACCGGATGCAAAAATTCGCTTTTAAATCACCCGGACAGTGTATACATGGCCATTTTTGTGTGTCCTAGGTTCACTTCAATGCTTAGATGCCTGCAAACCTTAAATCAGTCAGCTGCTTCAGGGATATGGCCGAAATTTACTCGGTATAACTAACGTTCATTGCCATTTTTGTGCGTCCTGGATTCAATTCAATGCTTAGATGCCTGCAAACCTTAAATCAGGGGGGTGCGTGATGCGTGACTGTCGATTTGAAAGTAATAATACAGTATCTATTCAGATAAAAATAATAGAGCTTATGGAATAATTTGAACGTGAGGAACATCATTCAAGCGCACCTTTACATTTTTCTCCATCTCATCAATATTCAATGTTTTGGCAGTTGCGTGGTACCGAAATTTTGCTGCCCCCAATACATCTCTATGAAGTCGGACAAGATGTGCCTTCGCTTCGCTCCGGCATAAGTAGCAATCATCATTTACATCATTTGCATTACAAAAGTACGGTATATTGTAGGCATGGATGTAGAGACCAAGTCAGGTTTCATAAGAGATACAGTTACAGGGTAAAGTCCACACGCGACCTTCCTTCTTCAGTCGCGGTTGCAGGCTACGCAGCACGCTAATGAATGTTTGGGAAATACTTGATGGACTTCAGAAAGCGTTATAAAGTCAAAGCGTGAGAGACATATCTCCTACCAGACAGCAGCGTGAATTGGGGGGTGAATTCCTACAATGCTAGTGGTGGTGGGCAAAGCCGATTGCAAATCCGTGACGATCACGTGTACCATTACATAGGGTACAATCAATTTAGCCTGACCCAGAGTTCATTTTCGCTTTACAACGCCATTTCGTCAAATTTCTTCAATCCTTTTCACCCATTATGATTTAAATATGCCTGGCTCGCCCCTCCCGACAACACATAATATTTGGATCTGTATTTATTTAGATAACCTTGTGTTTTCTCTGCCACACAATTGCAGACGAACACTGTTCAACTCACTCTTGAGCTCCAATGAGGTCGCCTCAAATAGCCTTCTCCACATCCCTAGACCCTCACTATGTGGACTTGTATTTTTTCTGTGCCAGCCTGTGGTTCCTTTGCTTCAGTTCGTGGTGCAACTTGAACTCCTGCCCACATTGAACATTTATGAGCTCGTCATATTCATGAGGTGGATTGTACAGATGTAGAGCCCGTTAAACGATCTAATGCACCCTCTAGCGCAACCAATCTATCCGCCTTGTGCTTCATATGCGACTTCTTGGGCACCTCTTTGTCGCCGTTCCTTCGGTGAAGCTCGAGTTGGTCCTTCAAACCTTGGTCAGTCATTCGGGAGATCATCTCACGGTCAAGCTGTATCCCAATCGCGGTCAAGCGCTCCGTCTCCTTGCTCGCCTTGTCGGCATTCGCTGCGTCCTTCGCTCTTTTCTCATCAACGGCGTGCTGCTTGTGTGCATGGAGCTCCTCGCGTCTAGCCTTCTCGATTCCGCTTTCGTCAATGCGCCGTGCTTCCTGCCGCAGAAATATATGATCTGCCTCCGTGTTCATCTCGGTGTCCATGAACTCCTGTGTATTGTTGCGGTGGAACATCGCCTGATCGGTGAAATGGGCGACCGTGGAGCTGGGACTTTCACGGGAGAAGCGTCGCCACATGCCGAGCAACCCTTCATTTGCATCGTTTGTGGAGGGCATTGCTGCTGCAGCTCGTTCTGCCTCCGTTGCGAGATCGACCAGCCCGCCGGTAACAAACTCCTCCGTGAAGCGCTCAAAGTTTTCCAGTGCATTTTTTAGGCCGAATGAGATCAGAGGCACGACATCGGATAGGGTTGGGGCAAGCCGTACACATGCGGCCCAAGCTTTCGTATCGCTCCAAGGCTGGCCGTCCAGAGTCGCGACTTTGTAGGAATCGGGGGAGGTGGAGAGGAGGATCTGCGGTGCAGCGATTAGCTTTCTCATATGAACTTTTACCGACGCATGAAGAGGGCCGAGATTGAGCATGTTCAAGTTTTCCGTCCCGGGTCCGCGAACTTGGAGAGCATAGGGATGCATTACAGCCATGCAGAAGAGAACGAGCGCGACCATCTGTGCGATTGTCTTCGGGCAATGAAGACCTTTGGTGATGTTCTGCTCCATGTGGTTCAGGGTCCGTTTTGTTTTGTGATCCTTCACGAAGGTCATGAACGCGCGATGTTCGTCTAGGTAACTGAGAATACGGGCACCGCCCAGTACGTGGGACTGGTAACGGGTATTACTTGTGTCGGGAAAGCGCACGCCAGAGCCAATGGTGGGACGGAAGTAGTTCTCGTACATGTCGTGCAATCCCTTCTTGTCATCTTTGTGGTTGACAAGTGCGCCAAACAGTGAGATGAGCTTGACCGCACCGCGTTCCGAAACCTTCAAGGCACGTTGGACCGCCGCGGTCGATTGGCCAGTATCCTCCGCAAGTGTGATGGTCGCATCGTTGTCGCGGTTGGCAAGTAAGACTGGGCGTTCGGACTCCGGGAGCGCCTCGTAATAGTCCTGCATTCCTTGATCAAATGCACGGGTGCAGTTCAGCTCCTTGTGCATCGAGCAGCCGACCCAAAAGAATAGCTCAATCTCACGCTTTGCTTCCGGCGGGAGAAGAGTGAACACTTCTTCCCCAATGCGAAACGCCAATGTGTCCATCGAGGATTTGGTCAGGACGTCCTTCTCTGCATTCGAGAGCTTCTTCCATACATCCTCCCCACCCACTTCTTCGAGGTTTTTCCGTTGGATCTCGTACACAATTTCGACGACTCGGGGCGGATCCATCTTGCTGATTTCCTCGTAGCCGAGCAGGATACGCGATGATTCCCTCTTCCATCCCTGGCCGAGTCGCGCGAACTTCTTTGCGTCGGGTGCGTGGTCTGCATTGGCACCTCTCCAGAGCCGAAGGAAGTCGTGGACCTCGAAGCTGAAGGCGGAGCGTTGTCCAAGCGGACTTTGTTTGTATAGGGTCGAGATACAGGATATTTGGAATTTGAGGTTCGCGAGCTGAGATTCGCTGCTGTGGGAAACAGTCGAAGTGAGGGAAAAGATCCTCATCTTGTGCGAGGTCCCTTTATTGATCATAACAAAGCCGCTCTCATAATTTTCCGCCCGAACTGTTGTTGCGTCGGTACTGATGGTGAGCCCTAAAGAACTTCAGGATTGAGAAATTGTCGAGTGAATTTTGCTTACCATCTGCGTCGGCCATTTCGTGCGCGAGCTGAATCCGCGCGGCTACACCTCCCTCCATCAGAGCTCGCTGAACCGTGCGCCTAGCCATTTTCCCCTTCACAGACCGTCCCGCCTTGTTCGCATGTGTTGAATGACAGATCCGACCTTTCCCTGGGAACAGCCAGCTTTCACCAGCATTCGCGCCATTGCTCTCGCGTCTGGGGTGTACGCGTCGCCCTTCTTGAGGTTCCAGCTCCGTTTCGTCTCCACCATGCGTGCAGCCTGCTTCGCCTTCGCGTGTGACTTGTCTCGTGCACGGTTGGAGCGCAGAGTTTGCATCTGGAATGCACGATTTTTGGCACGGCAGTCCACAATTATCCGTTTATATTTTGCGATTTCGGTCTCGGAAGAATTCACAACAGAGCGCCAAGCAGCTTCCGCACGTAATTGGGCTTCTCGTGCGCGGTCGCGCTCTCGTAGTGCAAGAGCAGTCGATTTTCGCTCGGTTTCAAGGGACGCAGTCAACTGTTTGATTTTTTCGTTGTATTTCGTCCTAGACACGTCGTATCGTTGATTCTTTCGGCGTTCTACTCGTAGCATCCTGTATAGTCCTGAATTCGTTATCTGTGAGGTGTCGAGAAGGGCTCGGGTAGAAGATAGCTGTTGCGATGTGATGGAAACAGTGTTCTGGGCGCCCTTGAGTTGGTTTTGCGTATTAGACAGTTCTTGGAGTGTTTCATTCAGTAGATTTTTCGTTACGTTCAATTGTTGTCTTAGAGATGTTTTCGGGTTTTTGTTTTCTTTCTGCGCGCGATGGCGGTATTTATCGAAATTCAGTTTAGCTAGTTGTTGTTTTTGAGTGTTAGATCTCCGGGAACGCGACTGCTGACGCTGGCCGCTGGTGCCCATAGATAGTCGGATTTGTATGTGTATTGTATATTATATCATTCTGTTGGTACTGTGAGTGACCTGCAGCAGAAAATAAAGCTCTGAATACCCAAGGACGTAGCGAGAAGATATCGTGAGGCTTCAAAGAGCGGATAATGGCGTGCAGAAATATAGAGAATGGTATGATTGCGTCGTGGGTACCTTAAAAGAGGATTGGTCCTAATGGATAGCAGATATGACTGTTGCGCACGGAAAGCGAGGTCACAGCTCGTAGTTATTAAGTCAAAGTAAGGACCGTAGTGGAATTTAACAAGCAGAAGCCAAGATATTAGCGGTTTGGGGTCTTAATGGTCGTCTGCAGCGGGGGCGAGCGGGGGCGTCAAAAGAGCGATATGGGCCACACAATGTGTTCACTGACCTAATAGGTGTGGTATATTGCGAAGCAGACCGGCTGGAAAGACGACGGCGCCTGGCGCGCGGATGTCGAGATGTGGCCCGCGTCCAAGACACGAAGAGTCACACGATGTGACTCGGTGACAGTCTAGTGGATGACCGTGTCATACCGCCGACAGACTTACTCCCTCTACACGCATTTCTGACCCAATCTTTTGGTACAAATGTTGTTCAAAACATCCATGGCTATGATACCTTCGTGCGGGATTTTTTTTATTTCATCTCATATGCATCAGATCTCTCGATTTATGCCCACTTTTGGTCACCTGTGTCGTGCTTCTGGTGAAATCGGAAAAACCGAGACGGAGACATCATAGCCGTGCATGTTTTAAGAACTTTTTCTCTTTTGTGCAGACCAATTATCTTGGACTCAGGGGTCGAAAATCTGCGGGCGAGATTGGGGTCAGTCTTCAAGGGCTCAGATCCCGTGACCAATGCGTGGGAACGGAACTCGGCAGCCGTCAATTGCCCACCACCAACATTGCTAGCAGCTCACTTGGACGTTAGCATCAAACCAGTACATCGTGAATTACATCAATACTCACCGGGGTAAGTAGCCGGGCTTTCGATGGGGAAATCAGATTGAATGTGGCATGCCGTCGTCTGGACTGCGAACGATAAGTAAAATATCCTTTCAGTAGGGAGGAAATAGGATATCGCACCGCTGGTACATGCCGTCTATCGCAGGAAGTCCAAAGTTGTATCCACAATGTTAACATTCTTCGGGGACGCGTTCAGACTGCAGGACAGGGGGTCTTGAGTAAGAATTAATCGATCTCGACGATGTACAGGACGGTAATATCTGGTAAAGCGCTCACCAGATAGCAGAAATACATCCTTGGCGCCTCAGCTTGGTCGCAGGAGGGAAATCCAAGGTAAATATATTCGATTGAGTCGACACAGCGAGAATGCGTCTAACGCCGATGTGATGTGACACGCTCCGGAGTTGTATCAGATATCGACGGCGATGCTCACGCGCCACACCTAGAAGGTCTGAGTCAGTGGTATCGCAGAATGAAGACCATCTGGACGAAAGAATTCTCACCGCATTGGATCTCGGCACAGGAACTCGAACAATACTCGGGAGCTGTCGTATGATGCCGTCGGTGTGCATGGCGCTGAGTTCCTCGTAACTGGAGCACGAAAACCGAATCTTCCAACGCGTTGGGTCAGAAATGGGACTGCTGTTTTAGAGAAGCGATGAGAGACAACTCACGACCTCCAAAACGCGCTGAGCGGCTCGCGCAGACACTGAAATTGAACATGACGGTGCAACGTTAAGCAGAAGATCATTGCTGTAGTCAACACCGCGGCGAAAGCCAACCTAAGTTGGAATGCGAGAAATGCGCGGGAGAGAGTTCGAGATAGATATATAGCCTATGACTTGGGATGCTGGACCAATCTTGAGACAACTCGACAAACAGCCTGGAGGTCAAAAGGTAAACATCGAGCATCCTAAATCCAGCAGACTTACAGGGAGCACCAGAAATCGAGATGCGAGCCCCCGATATCGCTTTTAGCAGTCGGTGAAAAGCAGCATATGGTCCGATAAGCAAACCTACCTCATTGGGGTGGAGAAGGATGCGGACTGAAATGCGCAATATTCGTGACACTTACCTACGCCGGCCACATTGATATTCCATGAACAGCTGGGTGCCGGCTTGCATGGTCGCACATATCTGGGTGCCTAGCGTTGATCACAAAGCAGAAGGTGAAACGGGACGAAAGGCGCAATTCGACACGGTGTGGAGATGATGGGAGAGGGGAAGAAGGATGCAAAGGAGAACATCCCTTTTGAACGGAAGTTGAGCGGTTGATCGGGGAGGTCGAAAATAATGTTATGGAGCATCCGGATCTCTGGGTCGAACGTAATTCGGATGCACGCGCTAGCTTCCGGACCCTAGAAATGAAATCGGAAATGAGATGAACATACGGGCGCTGCCGGGCGGAGAGTGGGAGAAGAAGAATAATGTAAACATGCGCACATAAAATCACCACATCTGTTTAAAATACGAGCAATAATACGAGTAATAATGCCGTGAAGGCATAGATGGGTGCGAAGAGGATAATCATTGCCGCCGAAAATATTCTGAAGGGGGTCGGGAGACAAAAATAAGGTATCCAACCAACATTGGGACAGACCGGCCCAGACATAGTGTACTGATCTGAAGGTTTTGCTACAGAGGTGGAGGCAGAAGAACATGCGGAACGAAACAAATTATATTGAAGTGGGATATAATTATTATCATCGTCCACGCACGCAGATTGGGATTGGATATTATTATGATTATGGTACAGTGCGCGCGCAGGCCTGGAATCGCGTGCGCGTGCGGACGGGGGTACAAAAGTACCGGGATCGAAGGTCAGAGATCAGGAAGGGTTTGAGAACGACAAGATAATCAACTCACTTTGAGACAGTGGAGATCTGTTGATATTACATAGCTGGATTCAAGAGTTCGGAACCTGGTGGGGTTCGGCCGGTGAGGTGAAACATCATGATCACTGACCGTTGATGTTGTCACGAGGCTGCCATCGTTCGGACATTGCAAGCAGCTCGGATGAACCAGCTGAACACAGCCATCGAAAAAAGAGGTTGAAGAGGTGAATACAACAACTATATATTTTGTAACTCTAGGCAAAGCGAGCTAACATAACCGGCGAACTTCAAACTTCAGCTATGGTCTTACATCCACTTCGCAAGATCGATATTCAAATTCTTCCGATACTGTTTGTGACCGGTCTGCGTTCTGCATTCAAAGTTCCTGTCGAGGGCGAGCGCCGGAACAACCTCAAGCATCTTCTACGTCTCATATCGCGGCCGCTCAAGGTCTGTCTCGGACAACTATCCCCCTGGCGCCCGGAACAACCATCAAGCAAATTCTATGGGTAATTTTTGGCCGCTTTATTTGCTCTGCGCTCCTCTAGGGTACAATCAGACAGCTAATTAAGCGCATCCTGGCCGCTCCATTCTTTCCTATTCGCTCTCGGCTTCCGCAAATTTCTCCGCACATCTAAGGGCTGAATCTTTCAGCGGCTGCGATTGTTTGTTTGCTACAATTACTTATCTGACCAGCCAAGGACTCTGGGTTCCATTTACCACTGCAACTCGAGAGAATTCTTGTCTTGATGCCCAGCCGTCCTCGCCGCGTTCAATCCGACGGATGCTATGCCCTTCCGCTATTCTCAAGAACAACCATCTCCGCCTGGCTGCGTCTGCCGTGGAGTTTTTCCTCCTAGTTTTCTCGGGGTTCCTGCCTTCACGGATGCGTCCTCAACTCCTACTGTACAGGCTCGTGTATCCGCGATGAAACCCACATTGCGTCGGAGAGCGCGGCGCGAGCGCCTCTCACCCGTTGTCTAATCCCATTTCGGATTCTGGTCGGAGCAAGAAGCGTACTATACAAAACAGCCGCTGGTGGGCAGCGAAAATTGAATGGCCCGATTGAATGGGGCGGATGAGACATGTGCAACAAGCTCATTGGCTCTTGGGACTGAATAGGGAAGCTGATGGCCGTGTGATCCGAGGGACGGCACTTTCTTTAAAATTAGCAAAAAATTGGTGTGCACTGAGTTGTACATGCCTGATGGAGCATCAAGGCAAACCGAGCCAGCTCGATCGGACGATTTGCTGACGAATCGGGTGTGGGAATTGCTCAGGGTCTTTAGGACCTCTGATTATCCCTTTGGAGGCTAGGTCCCGGCGTGGAAAAAAATTCGAGATTTGGGTCGCGAAACCTAGGTTCAGCGCGGACAAAAATTGGGTCTTGGGACTGGAAATGCTAGGTCCGCCGCAGACAAAAATGACCAGGTGTGGTAGACTTTGGGTACCAGAGGTCATTCTGGAAGCTCTCTTTTGAGGAAGAAACATGTCAAATCTCGTCTACAATGGCAGATTTGGTGTAAAAGACCGAAAAAGGGTGGGCTGGAGGAAAAATCGGAATTTTAGGGGTCGTGTGAGCAGAAAATTACCGTTTTAGGGTGCTTACGGCATCCTCGGCTAGGTCCGGCGTGGACAAAAACTACCTAATCCCAAACTTTTCGGACCTAGCCTCCAAAGGATAATCAGAGGGCCTGGGCCTTTTTGAATTTTGTTGATCAGAGCCATCACATGCATCACAGTCGACTGATGTTTGGCTGGTAGGTCGCCGTTTGCTTAAAAGCTGGCTGCGCTGATTCACAGTCTATCCATCATCACTCAGGGAACACTCAACAAGGCCAATAGCCGCCCGCCCTCCAGAGACGCGTCGTCCCCACCAGTAACCTCGCCGCCGTCCCCGCCAGCGACCGAGACCAGAACCTCGACCCCGCAGCGTACGACAACTTCCAGTCCAGAGAAAAAACACGGAGCACCGGACGATAGTGGGTTAGCAAGGCGGTTAGCGGGCTCAGGTTAGTATTTGGGTTAGTAGGTCATGTGAAGCGCAGAGTGTCGACTAGACAACGACTGCGGTCGAGCGTAAGTCGATACAATTAAATAGTAAACTACTTTACATACCTGCGGTCGAGCGTAAGTCGATAAGACTCCCGGGATCGACAGCAGAGCTATATACTTATAAGAGGGTTCTGGTATCGACCGTAGAGAACACGTGTATATCTACTGAGTAAATACTTGGTCATTCTAACAGGTCAGTGCTTCACAAGTGCCTAAAGTTTGGGTCTTTCGAGAAAGCCAGTCACTGCGTTGAGGCCCCCGTAGTCAGAGGGTGTGACTACGGAGGTAGTGGCATGGACATTGGGCTACATGCGACTACGTTTATGGCATTATTTATCGCTCTTTATTCTGAGTCACACGTCCAAGTTTCGGTGCAAGTCTGACTCTCAAGTCTTCAGTCCCGATCACGGGTTGATCTCGGCCCGAGACGTGCCGATCGCCTAAATGGGAGATCCGCCCCTATTTCTCGACGTCTCTCAATGAAAAATCCTTAAACAAGCACTGCATTTTGACGGCTTCTGGAGCCACGTGTGTCCAGATTTGGCGAGCCTTAGCCGAGATCGGTCGAGACGTCTCGGCAGAGCCAGGCAGACCTCGCCGAAGCGTCTCGACCGATCTCGGCTAAGGCTCGCCACGTGGTGCCAGAAGCCGTCAAAATGCAGTGAAGTGCAGGAGAGTTGAGAAACTGCCCTAATCTTGGAATACGACAGAAGTGCTTTACTGATAGGCATCTCCATTGGCTTCCCCCCAGTTTTGCAGTGCATCTCAATTCAAATAACTGTTTTCAACTCGGCACAAATTATGTTTCTTCTGACTTTATCGGTCTCGTAAAATGTGAAAGACCGACACTACAGTTTCCTCCAATAATTGCAGGTATCATACAAGGCCCTATGGCCATCTAGAGCAGGGCTGAGTCTTTGTTTTTGACCAGGAACATAAAATTGGAGCACATAAATGGCTTCAGTGCATCAGGGCGAAAGCTCGGGATTTTAGTAAAAGTTTTGGCACATAAACCTCATATCTGAAAAGGCCTAAGGCCATTTCTCAAGTAAAACCAACAGGTATATATGTCCTACAGGCATGGCTGCAAGAATACAAGTTATAATTGTGGGTTAATACAACTCAAAAGACATCTTGGAACAGTTGTGGAGAGCAATTTCATCTGGATGAGCGGTACAAGTGCCTCTTAGTTGAGTTCGAATGCGTGAGAATTGCCTCGTGGCTGCGATGCCGAGCATGCCGAGATCATTTTCGACTGTTGACTTGAGACTTGGACTTGGAATCATAAGCTGATGACCTATCGTTGAGAGCTTGGGACTAGACCATAACTGCGGACTACGGCCTTGTGAGTGCCCGGAATTTTGGGAATTAAAACACAGACTGATAATAAAGAGCGAAAAAAGATCTCATATACGTTGCCCTCCTTTTGGCCTACCTGCAACTACGTCTAACTACCTGTGGCTACGCCCGTAGTCACAGGTTGGCTTCGACTAGTTGGTGTTATAGTGCTCGAGTTTTATGTAAATAGTTGTTGTTTAGGTATCACAAGTCGCCAAAAAGAGCCAAAAAGCTTAAAGTATTCGATTAAGGCGTCGCATCTGTCATGATGTCATTCATCTAAATTAGGGACCAGGGTCGTGGACAAGGACTGCAGATGGCAAAGAGGTTTGAGCAGTGCATTGACGAAGAAATGACCGAAAAAGTGCCAGGAAAGGTTGGACGAGCTGTGCCTACGCGGGGTAGGAAGAGGTCAGACAAAGTAAGCAGACGTAATCAGACGTAGGTAGGCACAGCCTGACTACGTGCCGTAAGCCAAGCTCCGTGAACGTAGTCAGACTCTGACCACAGAGGGTCTCAACTAGTCTCTTATAAACAGACGCTACAACAAAAAAAGTGCTCTTACCTGCGCATTGTTGTAGTCTGTCGATTCCCCTTGATCCGTGATCGGTACCCAACCTTATTATATAATCACCAAATTTTCGGTTCTTGAAATGCATTACTCAACGCGTTTTTCACCAAATTTCCTACCTATAGGCATGTAGTAACCCACTAATAATAACTTCTTCAGCCAAGGCTCGACGCCAGACTAGAGGAACGACAATGCCGAAATTTGATGGGCCGGCACCGGGCCGACATCCGAAATGGCGGGGAAGTGATTTGGGATAGAAAAAGTGGCAGAACATATATTCTGCGGTATCAAATTACTTTAGAATGCTATTACAAAACACTTTGCCTCTTAAACTTTGCTGAGTAGTGCTGGAAGCATTGAATGGCCGTGGGAACATATTCAAACTCCGATGATAATAAGGTCGGGTACCAATACATGGTGGCGCAGTAAACTACGGACTAGGTCTCAACGCAGTGAGTGAGCATCGTTCCGAAGCAAGGGGCAGATCACGAAAAGATTTGGGTGATGGAAATTTGTCCCGCGTTGGAGATGGTGCATGAGAATCAATTTGCACGTCACAATACGAGAATATCGAGACCTGAACCAAATATTGGCGCGATTAGATAAGAGGAGGTTCTGGTTGGCAATGAATATTAATGAATAAACAGCCCAGAGAGGTAAATTATGGGTTTGGGGCTCCCCAAAATGTATGGGTTATGGAGTACTGGAGAGGTATGGGTTTTAATTGATAACGACCCTGGTGGAGTCCAAAAAGGTATGGGATAGAGCAGAGTATGGGTTATGACAATGATGGGTTAAGACAGAAGCGACTGTAACGGCTCATGCTAGCCTTTTATTTTGAGCCATTCGACCCAGAAAGGGGCCCAAACGACCGCGTGCATGAATTTTCTGTATATTCGTTTGGCCGGTTGACACAGGTCAATTCAGCTTTGAGATGCAAAAATCTGGTAACGAGTCAAAGGGTCTTCGGTGTATCGGGCGGACCGATCTCCTTGCCGTTGTAGCGAAGACTGGGCATAAATAATGGAGATATAATTTTGATCCCCAGACGGCTGGTTTGAATCCAGGACAAACAAAAATTGCCATGTGTACATGGTTTGGCTGGTTTACCAACAAATCTTTGCAAATTTCTGCATTAGGTCACTGTCACACAACCCTGCTCAAATTCCTTCGGGAAAAGACGGGAAACAATCTTTCAGTGTCTCGAAGGTGATCGGTAGACACTGGAAATTCATCCGGTCTATTGTGGTGGAGGATTTATCCACGGCAAGCGTGGGAAATCATCCAAATGATGAGAATGGATATCCAAGTCAGGCCCTACCCGTGACCATTTTCGAGTGTTTTGGTTGGTTTGGACAGGGAAAAGGGAGCACTTGAGAGATTTAAGGTTTGCAGGCAACAGATGGCTGGTTTGAATCCAGGACACACAAAAATTGCCATGTGTACATGGTTTGGCTGGTTTACCAATGATTTTTTTTGCAAATTTCTGCATTAGGTCACTACCGGATAGCGGTTATCGATAATAAGGAGCACTGGTCCAACATGGAGCGTTTGGAGCCGCGCAGCTTTGATTGTTGGATAATTGATCCAGGTACTTTCGAGTCGAAATTCAGGCCAGCAGCTCTTCATTCTCTGCGGGGGCGGTGCTGTGGACTGACCCGGAGCGGGACTGAGACAAATGCCACACGGTTGGGTTGAACGATCCATCTTCGGGTCGAACAGAAGGCAGTGGAGAGAGCAACAGTGCAGAAAGCGGACCTACCCTTTTGGGCTATTGTCAGAGGTCCTCCTCGAATCCACTGTCGATACCTCATATTCGGATCCGGTAACACTTCGGACCGACCCAATTGGTCAGCGGCCATCACCTGAGACTCCCGGCATAAAGCCGGTAGGGCTAGTACATCTCTCGGATAAATCGTGTGACACAGGTAAATTGGCGCGTGGAAGTACAACTGTGGACTGGCCGGCCGCTTGTATGGCGGGACCTCTGGTTAAAACCCTGTGGGACCTGACCACCAGCAGGATATGCTGGTGTGCGGGGGGAGTTCTCTCCTCCCAGGTAAAAAATCCCCAGTGTCCACCAGATTCCTCTTGTATTCCTCTACGTAGCTTCTACCGTAGTTTCGTGGTCGGGGTGTTGGTGTGAAAAGGACGGGAGGATGCAAGAAAGGCAGAGAGGTCGGAAGCTTGCTTTGGATGTGTGGCGGCTGCGGCGGCGCTGAGAAATCTCTGGCATCTTCAACAGAGGTGTAAGGGCACAAGCAGAGCTTGGAATGCGAAGGGATCTGAGTGGACTGGCGAAAACTTGTCGAAGAAAACGGCAGAGACTTTGGGGAGGTGGACGCGAAGAGGAAGTGACGAGAGTCACGACCGCGTCACACTCCCGCAAATCTCACGCTCTTAGCGTATCCTATGATACCCTCAATCCGTTCGTGCCTCACGTCGAGGGTTACTCTTAGCGAATATATACTGGATTCCATTGTATTACCTAGCCAATATATATGTTTTATTCCTACTGTTTAGCGGGTAATACAGGAGCGAAAGCAACCACTGAAGTGGGGGAAATTAAACTGGTCACCGGGTTACCCGAATCACCCGACAAATGGATTAGGAAAACTCCGAGATACCAGAGGATATGATACTACACGACGAAAGCAAATGCATGCAAGAAGAGTTCGCTCAGACGACGCAGCACAAAACTGATATGAACTCACGGCAACGAAGATGAGGATTGGTATCGACTTTGGCGTTGCCACTCGGCGCGATCGACCGCGTTGATGATGACTGACAAGCAGATTAGTATAGGTCGCTGCTGAAAGGATCACCACATACCTGATGTCCCCTCACAAGTGTGGCCCTCGGAAATTCAAAAGAAAGGAGTGAAAAGATTAGTATAGAGCCAAGGGAGGTCTGAGCCCAGTACAGTGTCAAGGAGCAGAGCAAGTACGAGCATCCACCAGAACAAGTATGAGCATCCAGCAGCAGGAGGGAACAGCGCCAACCAGAGAAGTAAAGCCGGGCCAGTAGACCTAGAAGGCTGAGCCAGAGACCATAGGCACCAGGTTTGAGCAATGACAAACAAGACGCGAGCGGACTGGGGACCATGCACGGTAGGATGGTGGTGGAAGAGAAAGAGAGACGAACTTACGTTAGATCATTCGCAGCCGATTGGTTCATCAATTGAAGCACGTGCGTCGGGACTTGGGCCTCATTTCTCGATGAATCTCTTCTTCAAATCTCTTGAACTTGGAATTCGGTCAAATAATGAAGCAAAACACTAATTTTAGACTCCTTAGAGACAAATAATTGTTCTAAAAATGAGTAGTGTGATTACCAGTGCCGAAGAAAATTCAACCAGAAACTGGGGTACTTTCACCCGATTTTACGGGTTATCACAACCCGATGAACGGCCTGCTCAAGTGGCGACGGGTGAAAAGTACGAGATAAACGAGTGAGACCGAATCATCCGCTCAAAATGGTTGAATCTAACCCGAAAGTCACTCACCAGGTTTCAACCCGTTTTACGGGTGAATGGGGAAATTGACCAGGTGAACGGGTGAAGAAAACCCGGTCCCAGTCCTGCAGCCTGATCCCACAGTTCTCCATCTGCCGTGTCTACACCATCACTGTACTCTTCACGCTCCTCCAGCGCGACGCCCTGCGCGATGAGCTCGATGGGCAAACTTCAGACCTGTTTTCTATGTGTGAAATCAGGTTTTAATATTACAAATCCTGCGGGGCAGCCGGGATTCCCAGTATGTGGTTCTATTCTTCAGCTGAATGGGGACGTTGTAGCTGGTAGTAGGTTGTCACTAACAAAACCGCAAGGCGGTGAAGCAGGCGAGGGAAAAGAAGAAGGCAAGCCGTCGACTGACGGGGATCGGCCATCCTTTCTAGATCGGCACTCAGTTAGGCAGATCGGTTTCTGGGAGATTAATGAAAGAATCGAATATTGTCACGCATTCCTGCCCAGTTCTTTGCTTCTCGCTCTTGGAGTCTCTGGTCACATATACAAGCGCACGATCATACATGGTTGATCCATCATTCTGAAGTAAAAAAGTCTGTCCGGTGTGCCGTTCCTACTTGCTGTCACTTCCCGCCGTTTTCTCCTCCGGATTTCTTCATTAAATGTCTCTGTCAACGGATCGCGTTACTTACGCGTTACTCCATGGCAATTACTATGATTCATTCATTTCTTCTCCCCACGCCGGAGCGAAGCGCCGGCACGTCTTGTTCAGGGTTCTTATTATTCACCCCACATGGTGTTCACGCTCATATCCGTCAGCCGAGGATGGCTCCAGCAAAACTTCAATACCTACTATACTTCTGCATGCAGTAGAAGCAAAATGGAGTTCGTCGGTCAGAGAAATGGGAGAAATGAGAGAAGAGCCAAATAGTGGCAAACTCGGAGACCTCAGAAAATGTTCCGCCGGTGGTTAAATTGTCTGCACGCGTCCCAGGCAACGGAACAGGCAGCTGGGGCACCGTAGGCGGCGAGAGCTTCACCACCGGCGCTCGCCTAACCGATGACAGTGCCCTCAGTCGAGGGGAAATGGCCGACGCCCGCCCTTCGGGACTGGTCGAGGCAACTCCTGCAGCAAAGTCGATTTTTTTTCACACCCTAAATATTTTTATACCGATCGATTGAAGCAGGTATGATATGGTTTTTTCTGTGCGTACGGGCATGAAATTGCTCAATGTTGATGCCACAATTTTGTTCGAAGCAATTCGGCCCCCAGATGAGCTCAGACGGTGATGTCCATTTCTTTCTGCCGCCACTGTAGACTCGTCACCAGTCTGCCCAGAGACGGCAAAATCCTCGTGCAAGCACGTTGCCGTAGGCAGCATAGTGCTTGCACTAAGTTTTACCGTCATTGGCAGACTGGTGACGAGTCTAGGCCCGGAGGTCAGTCGCAAGCGTAATCACACATTCATCAACACTTTCTGAAAGCAGTACAGGACGATTCTACACACGACTTTCAGCTCGACACATTAAGCCGGAGAAATAAAGAATGAACGTACCTCGAGTCGTGATTCATACTCTTCATGCGAAGCTGTCCTGGCTGAATAGCGCGAGTGTGGAAATGGTTATGATCGAAAAAAGGAGCAAGTCGGCCACGAGGAGTATAAACGTTGAGATTGGAGGGGATCCAGTCCTCAATATCGTCGATGGGAGGGGCAAGGACATAAGGGAGAGCTGATCCGGCAACAGCTGATTCCGTGGCCTCCAGAACTTCGAAGAAGGACGCAACGTTTTTGTGTCCAATGAACATTTTGACCACGGCGACGAGACGGATTTGGTAGAGGTTTTTAACAAGAGCACGGAATAATCGTGAGGTATGACTCAGCGCAATAAGGGTGGAGAGGGCGCAAATGTCCATGACGTGGGAGAGTATCAACTCGTTGCACATCAGGAACTTTTCGGTATTGGCGTGGCTAACAAGACTTGTCAGCTTTGCCATTGAACAGTCACCATCAGACTTACGAAGCTCTGGAACATAGGAAATGTTGGCGCTCTGACCCGCACTTTCTTAGCCATGCGGCGAGCCCTCTGCTTTTTGCGTGCGTGACCTTTGGCCATTTGAGGCTGTGTACGGAGTGAACGTCAGATCAATAGAGGCGTGAAAAGAAATTTGGACCTGCAAGGTTATAAAACCAGCACTGAGTTTCGAAGAAGCCAAAGAAACTGCTAACGTATACGTAAAGTCCATGAGCCCTACCTTATATAAACCAAGGAGCAAACGCCCGAGTAATGCAGGAGGTTTCGGAGACTGTGTGAGTTTTATGGCTGTAATACTGGGGCATAATTATTTAATTCACACTTTTGCATTGTTATGCACTCCCTGCAATATTTCCCAAAAGATATTCACTGCCTCTGCAAACCTGCTTGAAAGGGTCACACCCTTCGTTATGCAACCCAAGAAAAAAACTTCACAGGGTCTTGCCATAAGAAAAGAAACACACAACCTCGTCAGCAGACTAACAAAACACAATACCCCGAATTTTACTAAATATCCACAGCTTCTGCTACTTTTTTTTTTTTTTTTTTTCACAGCCTAAAATCAAGTGAGGAAAAATGTAACTGGTTGAAAGATGGCAGGCAAAAAGACACCACCTACCAATTTGTGGCAGAGGTAACCCAAAGAGGCGCTGTGGGCTCTGTTGGAGGCCCATATACAGCATCTAGACTATTATTGTCCTTCCATCTATTCCATTTTCCTGGTTTGTCTGGATTAGGTAGGATATGTCACTGTAAATGACAGTTGAACTTACACCTGTGTGTAGAACCTGAAGGCTTCTCAGGCAAGAATTCAAATATCATTGAGGTCCGGGCCTTATCCAACCTGCTGCCCATCCACTCAGCGAGCCATGGGAGAAAATCCCAACCGGAACTATAGAAGTCGGAGGGAGAAGGAGGGAGTTCATCACAGGAGAATGCCTAGGTTGGCTTTCCATGTCTAGCAAGATGAGGTTGTGTCCAAACACATTGGTAAAACATAAGACTTACTTGGAAGACATGATCAGAGCTGCGGAATTCAAGGACGTGGTCCCTGAAAAGAAATGCCATACCAACACGAAATTTGCGAATCTGGAGTGGTAAGGGATCAATTGACACTCTGAGAACAATGAACTACCTTATAACAATTCTGACCGTAGATTTGTGGACAGAATGGGGATAGAATTGTGCAAAAGTACGGGTGAGCCATTGAATCTGAGAGTGTTCAGAAGTGAGTAGAGCCACCACAGGACAAATAATACCATTAAAAACAGCGGTCCCATGTTCATAATAAGGGCACAATGGGTATATGAGATTTCCTTCAGTGTCAAGTCGGTCAGGCTGCCCTTGGCCACCCTGTTCTTCTTGTTCCCTACGGTACACCACATCTCTGGATACACATAGTCCTGAGCTTTATTGGTGCTGCGCTTGACCATAATGTGGAACTAATTGGGTAAACTAGGCCAAATCATGCTGCATGACCAGTGGGGAATCACTTTGCCTCTTTGTCTGTGGCATCAATATTGATCCCTTCCAGCTTCAGAGAGACACCCTCCTCAATGGCAGCAGTGACAGAGTTTTGGACAATCATAGAAGAGCCCTCCCCTTCATGAGATTCTGGCATGGAGAGGCAACATAGGCAGAGAGTGAGCATGCTACACAAAAGCAGGAAAGAACAACCAAGATCACATGATTGGCTGGCATCTGTCAAACAGCCGGTCCGGAGAACAGTGATCTGACCGGCAGTGTAAATCTTGTGTTCCACTGTTTTATTGCTGCAGGTAACAAGGTGTGAAAAAAAAGATATAACCCCACCTGTGTTTTTTTTTTTTTTCCTTTCCAAAACCTGTGCACAATTTAAACTGAGGATGCAGCAGTGATTTTTTCATTGCACTTCAGGCCTGTGTTATTTTTTTTGTAATCAGATGTGGGTTGTGAATTCTTTTTGAGAAAACGGTACATAATTATGCCCCAGTATTACCCCCAAAAGGTTGCGCCTTTTTGGCCTTGAAAAATAGCCTGCGCCCTTTTAATTATTGCACGCTATTACAGCCATACATTAGGAGATGGTGAAAGCTTGGGTGAGGAACTCTGGTTGGATAATGTATGAGACTCACCGACAAGCAACAAAAGGAACGCCGTGATAATGGGAACAACTGTCCAAGACATCGGATATGGCGCGGAACGGGCACAGGGCAGGGTATTGGCCCAAGGTCGACATCAAAGATAGAGGGTGGATGTAAGTGTACATAAGTAAAGCTTGAAGGAGAAATGATTGCCAACGAGACTCACAATGGGGAATGCCGGTACCGAGATGATGAGTGGCATGCGCGTCAAGTACCGAGAATACGCTCGCTGTTGATGTGCAAATTATCGCGATGGTAGCACTACACATCCAAAGGTTAGATATACACCAATAGCTTCCTTTCCCGTGTGCAAAGAATGCAGTGACATCAGATGAAATGATCTGGTCCGCGACTCGCCGACAGAAATTGACCACGACTTCGGACTGCGGGACGATCATCGATGGTCGGTTCGAGGTTAACGGTAATGCTTTGCTTCTGTCGATTCCTGTTGTCGCCAGCTCACTACCTGCCAGCATACCAAGGACTCCTTCATTCGGTCCTCCACCTCCCACCGTTGTGCCAGCCTCCACCTCACCGGCACTGCTCAGGCTGGCTGGCGCCGGCAGAGGGTCGATCTACATCGGTATGGTTTTGCACTTGGGCTCTTCAGTTGGGTCTTGTCCTGACTGCATCCCGCAGATCTCTTCCTTTCGTCTACTGATCAGAGCCATTGTGGCGACCCCTCCAATGCCCATTACTTAACCATTTGACCCGTACATTTGCCTACTTGTTCAATGTCGCTCGCTGCT
Source organism: Mycena leptocephala (assembly GCA_029378395.1). Taxonomy (NCBI): domain Eukaryota; kingdom Fungi; phylum Basidiomycota; class Agaricomycetes; order Agaricales; family Mycenaceae; genus Mycena; species Mycena leptocephala. Next base: position 19,528 of record JARJLF010000681.1, on the reverse strand, counting down.
TACATTCACGGCCCTTCCACCATTTCTAGCAGGCTCCCTTTGAAGGGCATCCTGCATTGTACGCGTACCTCCTGCGCCACATGTACCTGCAGCAGAATGGTATGCAATATTCTAATAAGTACTATCCCGTGTCTGATTGTGTCGAAATCTTCTGGCTTCCGCCTTCAAGCCTTCGCCCAACCAGGAATATCTGCCGCGTCCTCCACCGTGTACGGCTGCGGTTAATATCATTACCGCGACTTCTTACCGTATCGCAGGCACAACATTCTCTCTGTAATATCGCATCGGCACCATCGCAATAGTCCTGTTTTAAGCTCAGGTGTCCGATCAGAGTAAAAAGCTTATTACATAATCATGAAATGAGCCCATTGCTCCATGTCGCGCGCCCCAGAAGCAGGATGATCATAATGATAGACATGTTCTGTGATTGCCCAAATTTATTGGATTTTTTGAGTGCCGTTTGACGTTGCTGTGGAAGATGTTAAGTTGATGGGTATACATCATATTTATGTCACGTCGTCTTGAGCCATGGGCTGAAACCCTAATTCAAGGATGTTTAGGGTAATTCCTAAGAGGCAGATCAGCGCAGATATGCACTAATAGTGAGTCTGCGCCGAAAGAAGATGAGAAAAATGCTTTGCGCTGTCAAAACGGCGAGAATACAAGGAAATTCAAACTCCGATGATTATGTAAAAGGTTTTTACTCTGATCGGACCCCCGCGCTTACTAACAGACTTCAACAAACGGAGGTACGACGTCAAATATTGTTGAAGCGTCTGTCTAGGAGAGACTACCATCGCAAATGCCTGACCCGTGCTTGGCATGGATCTCCCTGTCGGGAGGCGTCGAGCGTAAGAGGTGGATTAGGCGATGGCGCTCGGCGGGCATGGGAGAAGTGGTCACCTTCTACAATGTGTAGTGTATGCTCGTGAATGTATATATTCTTTTGCTGTTTAAGCTCGCTGTATGAGCACCAACCGACCGGATTGCATCGGTATTTGGGGCAGTCCATATGTATGATATCTAATAATGGTCTGCTGCATAGTGCTGCATAAATGGATGTATCTATGGAGCTATGGCGCTATGCAGCACTATAGCTTTCCTGATGCCCGTTACTATGATGTCCAAGATCGCGCCTACGAATCGTCCTTCATCATAGCGGAGCTATGCCCGTTTATGTATGTACAGATATGCGCTCTCCTCTCATGAGACGGACGTGTCCAGTGGTGACAGCGGCAGCGGATAAGATCTAAACCACCACCACCGCCCAAGACCACCGCCCCCCGAGTCCCACGCACGCTGCGGCTGCTGTACGGAGCATGCCGGTATGCTGTAGCTTATATATTTGCCTACTAGTATGCTGCTCGACATTCTGTGAGATCGCTCTGGCGTCTCCAACACCCACGATACGCTGCACTCCTCACAATATCTTCCAATCCTCAACCGCTTCCGTGCTCAGACCTGACACCACGTCCTCGACCCCCCGAAGCCACAGCACAACCTCTGCGCCCGCCTCAACGCCCACGCCTCAAACTCACCTCTAACGTCGACTGGCTTGCTCTCTGAGCCTCTGTACCCACGCCCATGCCCCTGCACCCACTCCTCTCCCTTCTTCCTCCATCCTCGAGAATATCTCCCACCCTCAACCTCTGCGGCGCCCTCACCTTTCGCCCACGAGAACTCATCGACCTGCATCCGATTACATGACACCTTCTATGGCTTACACAACATTACAACATGCAAGGTACGAGCACTAATATTGTTGTAGTGTCTGTCTACGAGAGACTAACACAACGTGCACGTCCACGCGCAGTCGACACCCACTCGTTCATTCGTCTAGCACTCCGCCGCGCTGGCCCTTCTCGCCCTCACACCCATCCGCTCCCGTAACGCTGCGACCACCTGGCTCGGTCGGCATTCTGCGTTCTCTCTGGCGCTTCATCCTCCCCCAAACTTCCCTATTCCCACGACACCTTCTCTTTTATTCACATTCCTCGTGCTCAAGGTGCATGTATGCGCACCGCCGGTTGTCGAAGGCGCGCCACTCGTATCATCCCCCATGCCATCTTCACTCCATCCTGCCCGTTTCCTTTCCCTGTGCTTTCGCCGTCATCGCTTCCTGCCCGCACGCAAGACAACATCGTCCAACCAGGTTCCCATCGGACTTCTGGTCGAGTGGTGTCTTGCGCGCGTCCACTGGCTGCTCTGCGCTTGGTCCTCTTCCTCGTTTAAGCCTGCGCTTGATATTCCAATCCGGCCGGTTCACCCAACGTCGTTCACTCGCGCTAATTTCTGACAATCAGGACCCTCGGACCCATATAATTTATTGCCCTTCTGGGTCGCATTACCCGCCAACGGGCGTCCTATTTTATCCGCTGTGCGTCACCATTTCATGGCGCGATTGAGTCTTCTAACTAAATGTAGGCGCATTTATTCCAGAACGCGAAAATTGTCAAAATCATTATTTTTCGGGCAGCCGCTGCTACGCCTCACCATTGGTGCCACTAATCGCGACCTCAATTGACCTGCGTCTCAAATATTTGACCTATCGCGCACGTCTTCCATAAGATAATGCTCTTTTACATAAATTTGAGTCACTGCGACTTTTTTTTGCAGCTCCTTTTACAGTCGCCTTTCACTCGAGAAAACACCACATATGTGCGTTCGTCAATCCATATCAAGCGCTGATATTCTAGGTGGGTCTCGCCCATTCTTCACGATCATTCTCCGTTCGCTGAATCAATTCGTCGAGACAGCCAGCTTTGTGTCGATTTACAGGGGAATATTCGGGTGCCTCCAGTCCTTTATTCATGCACGCTGAGTGTCTTTTTTTTTCTATAGGTGGACTTTTAACATAAATGAAAAACCTCAGCCTCCCTGGCATTGTCGAACCTCTTAAGTGAATTTCTAATATCTCTCGATCTTTACCTGGAAGTCCGATCTCAATTATTCTGATAGCGTACTCGCATCGACTCGTAGTAATTCCAACAACGGCAAAATGTCGCCGCCAACCAGCTAGCATGCACAGTAACCCACCGCTTCATCATTTTGTTAGCCTGTTAACCCATCGCGTGTGCGGATTTCCTCTGCCTCCCCAAAACGCTAAAAGCGCTGACTAACCACGTTTCACAGACCGGCGGAGATTCGACAACTCTGTCGTCTGGTTTCCAGTCGATCCCGCCGTACTTCCTCTATTAAAACCACGGTTATGGTTAGCCTTCATGTCCCAATTGTCCTTCTTGAATTCCGTTCTTGCGTCGCGTCTGAACCCAATCCCATAATCAGATCCTCGAATTGTGAGGACCGCGCTCTAGCATCGATGCAGATTGACGGTGACTGTAAGCGCATCTGTAGGCTCTTCCCTGCACTCCAAGTCGCACCAGTCATTTCTCCTTGTGAGTATCTTCCACCGTCTCCAACGACCGCCTGAACCTCGCCTCAAGACCGCTCGAGTACGCCAATTTGAAGTTCGTATGAAACGCGGAACCCCGGCAAGTCAATATTTACACCGTTCCTTTATCCGCAGTCACACCTCTTCCATGTAGCGAACCCTGCGCTACAATCTCGAGTTTCGAGACAGATGATTCACATCTGGATACCCGTCTATGTATTCAGTTGCTCTGGTTCAATTTAATCTGCGCTCCCGCCGCAGGCACATCTTCCTCGCGCTCTCCCGCGCTCATTTCGGCTCATTCCTCTCAGCCGCTACCCAGTTGAATCGGAACAGCACACCAGAAATGAAGTGTGTTTGTCTCGTCGGTGTCCCATTCGGGTCCGCATACCGAGTCTTTCCTTTCATCGTATTCTGACTCTTATCCTCCAAACCGCCAGATCTCGACCTCCGCTTTCACGGTACGGGCAGGCGCCAGTGGTAATTTCGGTCTGCCTGTATTTTTAATCACGACTATCATGGACGCCAGATTGCAATATCACTTTAATAAGACGAAAGCGCGAACAAGTCGAGCTGCCTTTCAAGGCCCTCCGATAATTTCGTCTGTACTCAACATCGTCGACACCTATTTTCGCTTCCTTGAAGGTCGTCGAATGTCGTATACAACCATGATCACACCCACAGTGATCCGTTCGGTTATTCAGGGGACTAGCCGTCGTTGAGGAAGCATGTTGGTGGTACCGTTGGTAACGGAGTATCTTCCAAGTTTCAAGACTCGCGATTCACTCGCATGTCGGAAAAAGGTCCACACCATTTTGCCACCGGTCGTTGTGATTCCTCCAGACGTCAGTCCCAAAACTTCCCGGAAGCCTCCGGGCGCTCGGACTCACTGCTCGAGTTCAACACACGCGCTACGCCGTTCTCGAATTCTACAACAATCTGTCCCCCCACCTGCTCCATGAACTCAATTTAATAGCCGCCCATTTACGAGCGAGTTCGCTAGCATTTCTTTCACCCTACACACCGACCGCACAGCTCCGTTCCATAACAACTCCACACTAACTCTAGCCTGAGAGGGTTGTCAAATGCCTTGTAAACCATTGGCCGAGTACTACGGCAATCTGGGATATCGAAGGACACTGGTCTTGAAGCGCTGACAAGGGATGATTCTAATGAGGAACCCGGTTTCCCGGAGAAACCCCCCAAATGGGGTTCCCATCACTGATCCCGGCAACAGCGCCGGTGAGTTCTCAGGTACTCGCATAGTTTGCGAGTTTATGCTACTCTCTGTTGTACTCAAACGACTATGAAGAGTTTACCAGCCATACTCAATCCAGCCCGATTTTTTTTGGGATGTATCAAGACCTCAGAGTCCGCCATACTCACCTTTTATTTACTGAACCGTGAGATTCGCACTACACGGGTTACAATGGTATTATCCGAGTACGGAGGTCGCAGGGAGCACTGTATAGTATTGTTTCGGATACCTTCCATAATTTCACAGATCATAGGGCGAGTGCAGTCAGCCTGCCGAGACCGTATTGAAGTTGGTTTGATTGCATCAAAATTGTATTTAACTTATCTTTGCACCAGAAACAATGTTTACTATATTGTTATTGCGCGAGATAATGTACATTGTGTATATGCGTACGCCCAAATTTATTTGTACCACCCACCGGAACACTGGACTGCCATCTCAATTATTCCTGTCACCGAAACTCCGGCGGGAGAGTTTGGTTTCTCGAGAAACCGGGTACGGTAAGACGTCAGCTCCTGTCTGTCCCAATCGGGCACAAATGAATGACAAGGCAGCGGACATGCGGCGGCGTTCTCTCACGTTCAAGGTGGCGCCAGCACTCTTCGTTTCCACCACCATGGCCGTCGACCCATGCATCATCCCCTCCAACCCAGATATCTCTGGTGTTGGCGTTCGCGCAGCTATCTACGCTCAAAATCTTATATGCTTCTTGCCCATCATCGTGCATCTCTGGGATCGAAAGATTTCTAGGGATGAGCTGAAGAACATCAAAGACCAATCAGTCGGCATGCTAGCAGTTGCCTTCGCTATCCTCCTTACCACCATCATCCTGGCCAAAGGCACTGGAGGCGGCCAAACGATCACCATCTACCATGCCACTGTCATCCTGGATCTTAGTTGGATAAACAACACAAGCACGTGGATTTGGTTTCTTCTCTACATCCACCATCAAATCCATCTCCATGACCGGTTCATTGGAGTAGGCTGGAGCGATTGGTGCGACGTGCTCCTTCAACCTCTCGTGGAGTTGCTGTGGCGGATGAGGGGAGCCGGCGACAGCACGGGCACTAGTGCCGGCGGACGCATTGGGGGCATCACCCAGCGCATTTGGCGCGTCGCCCAAGCCATCTGGCGCCTTAGATCCGAGCGGCCTGTCCTTATTCTCGGTTCCATCCATCTCTCGCTCATGGCCGCCGCTGGAATATGGCTGTGGAGTGATCCATCCAAATTCGGCCAGCCCCTCCTTGGTCCCAGCTGCGATCCCATGCTTACACTTTTCGGAGGGCCTGTGCGGTTTTCATCGAAATCATTGCGTATCACTTCATTGATGGTCTATACCCTTGTTCTCATCCCTGGTCTCAACCTTATTCCTCCCTTCGCCTTCTTTGGCTTTATTCATATCTCGTACAACTGGTCTCGGGGGCGTCACCTATCGTTCTGGGTATGCTGGGACAAGGCTTTTCATGCCATCCTAAACCCCCCGATGTCAAGCAGGAGCCCGACACCAGATACTGAGCGGCAGACCCGTGAGTGTCGTAACTGGGTTGACATCACTACAGCTTACGCCCGTCCAGCTTACGCCCGTCCACTATTCAGCGAGTCAAGACGCAAATGGTCCAAACTCACCTTCCACCTCTAACCACGGTGCCCAACCTCAACCCTCCGATCCCTCCCCCAACATTGCCTCTCTCATTTTTAGCCTGGTGATGCTTGTCATCATCAATATCCTCTTCATTGTCGACATTGAATTCGCCCTTCATTATAACAAGGTTGATCAAAATGGCGACAGTGAATGGGGGTTCGGACAAGTTCTTGCACTCCTGCTCCTGATTATTCCACTCCGTGATGCGTGGGGTGTATTGAAAGAGACTCGAGCCAAGCGTGTAAGTGCCGCCGCATCCCTTCCACAAGCCGAACACTGACGGATCCTGTGCTCCGTCTTCAACTATCAGGCTGTAAGTGCCACCATGTCCCTCCCGCACGCTGAACACTGACGGATCCTGCTCCATCTTCAACTATCAGGAGGCTCTAAGTGTCGCCATGTCCCTCCCGCATGCCTAGTACCTAATCCCTCGAGGACCGTCAGCCGCTGCCCTTCCGTGTTTACAGTTGTTAGCTGCATACTCCAGCCCTGTGCCTCGTCACGTGCATTTTAGGGTAGAAAAAATTAGGCTTACGAATTATATATGTCTGTGAGATCTGGGGCGAGTTTGCGTTTTTGAGCTTGCAAAATGAGCGGGGAAACCAAGAGAAGAGAGAGAGATTGTACATACCAAGAATTTATGTACCCCAAAATTCCGAGCTTCAGACACCATGTCGTGGCGAAAAACATCCCCGGGCCGATGAATTAATCCCGATTGGGATGTCGACGCAGAGGTCCTTGTCAGTGGATGATCCTAATGAGGAACCCGGTTTCTCGAGAAACCAAACTCTCCCGCCGGAGTTTCGGTGACAGGAATAATTGAGATGGCAGTCCAGTGTTCCGGTGGGTGGCACAAATAAATTTGGGCGTACGCATATACACAATGTACATTATCTCGCGCAATAACAATATAGTAAACATTGTTTCTGGTGCAAAGATAAGTTAAATACAATTTTGATGCAATCAAACCAACTTCAATACGGTCTCGGCAGGCTGACTGCACTCGCCCTATGATCTGTGAAATTATGGAAGGTATCCGAAACAATACTATACAGTGCTCCCTGCGACCTCCGTACTCGGATAATACCATTGTAACCCGTGTAGTGCGAATCTCACGGTTCAGTAAATAAAAGGTGAGTATGGCGGACTCTGAGGTCTTGATACATCCCAAAAAAAATCGGGCTGGATTGAGTATGGCTGGTAAACTCTTCATAGTCGTTTGAGTACAACAGAGAGTAGCATAAACTCGCAAACTATGCGAGTACCTGAGAACTCACCGGCGCTGTTGCCGGGATCAGTGATGGGAACCCCCATTTGGGGGGTTTCTCCGGGAAACCGGGTTCCTCATTAGAATCATCCCTTGTCAGCGCTTCAAGACCAGTGTCCTTCGATATCCCAGATTGCCGTAGTACTCGGCCAATGGTTTACAAGGCATTTGACAACCCTCTCAGGCTAGAGTTAGTGTGGAGTTGTTATGGAACGGAGCTGTGCGGTCGGTGTGTAGGGTGAAAGAAATGCTAGCGAACTCGCTCGTAAATGGGCGGCTATTAAATTGAGTTCATGGAGCAGGTGGGGGGACAGATTGTTGTAGAATTCGAGAACGGCGTAGCGCGTGTGTTGAACTCGAGCAGTGAGTCCGAGCGCCCGGAGGCTTCCGGGAAGTTTTGGGACTGACGTCTGGAGGAATCACAACGACCGGTGGCAAAATGGTGTGGACCTTTTTCCGACATGCGAGTGAATCGCGAGTCTTGAAACTTGGAAGATACTCCGTTACCAACGGTACCACCAACATGCTTCCTCAACGACGGCTAGTCCCCTGAATAACCGAACGGATCACTGTGGGTGTGATCATGGTTGTATACGACATTCGACGACCTTCAAGGAAGCGAAAATAGGTGTCGACGATGTTGAGTACAGACGAAATTATCGGAGGGCCTTGAAAGGCAGCTCGACTTGTTCGCGCTTTCGTCTTATTAAAGTGATATTGCAATCTGGCGTCCATGATAGTCGTGATTAAAAATACAGGCAGACCGAAATTACCACTGGCGCCTGCCCGTACCGTGAAAGCGGAGGTCGAGATCTGGCGGTTTGGAGGATAAGAGTCAGAATACGATGAAAGGAAAGACTCGGTATGCGGACCCGAATGGGACACCGACGAGACAAACACACTTCATTTCTGGTGTGCTGTTCCGATTCAACTGGGTAGCGGCTGAGAGGAATGAGCCGAAATGAGCGCGGGAGAGCGCGAGGAAGATGTGCCTGCGGCGGGAGCGCAGATTAAATTGAACCAGAGCAACTGAATACATAGACGGGTATCCAGATGTGAATCATCTGTCTCGAAACTCGAGATTGTAGCGCAGGGTTCGCTACATGGAAGAGGTGTGACTGCGGATAAAGGAACGGTGTAAATATTGACTTGCCGGGGTTCCGCGTTTCATACGAACTTCAAATTGGCGTACTCGAGCGGTCTTGAGGCGAGGTTCAGGGCGGTCGTTGGAGACGGTGGAAGATACTCACAAGGAGAAATGACTGGTGCGACTTGGAGTGCAGGGAAGAGCCTACAGATGCGCTTACAGTCACCGTCAATCTGCATCGATGCTAGAGCGCGGTCCTCACAATTCGAGGATCTGATTATGGGATTGGGTTCAGACGCGACGCAAGAACGGAATTCAAGAAGGACAATTGGGACATGAAGGCTAACCATAACCGTGGTTTTAATAGAGGAAGTACGGCGGGATCGACTGGAAACCAGACGACAGAGTTGTCGAATCTCCGCCGGTCTGTGAAACGTGGTTAGTCAGCGCTTTTAGCGTTTTGGGGAGGCAGAGGAAATCCGCACACGCGATGGGTTAACAGGCTAACAAAATGATGAAGCGGTGGGTTACTGTGCATGCTAGCTGGTTGGCGGCGACATTTTGCCGTTGTTGGAATTACTACGAGTCGATGCGAGTACGCTATCAGAATAATTGAGATCGGACTTCCAGGTAAAGATCGAGAGATATTAGAAATTCACTTAAGAGGTTCGACAATGCCAGGGAGGCTGAGGTTTTTCATTTATGTTAAAAGTCCACCTATAGAAAAAAAAAAGACACTCAGCGTGCATGAATAAAGGACTGGAGGCACCCGAATATTCCCCTGTAAATCGACACAAAGCTGGCTGTCTCGACGAATTGATTCAGCGAACGGAGAATGATCGTGAAGAATGGGCGAGACCCACCTAGAATATCAGCGCTTGATATGGATTGACGAACGCACATATGTGGTGTTTTCTCGAGTGAAAGGCGACTGTAAAAGGAGCTGCAAAAAAAAGTCGCAGTGACTCAAATTTATGTAAAAGAGCATTATCTTATGGAAGACGTGCGCGATAGGTCAAATATTTGAGACGCAGGTCAATTGAGGTCGCGATTAGTGGCACCAATGGTGAGGCGTAGCAGCGGCTGCCCGAAAAATAATGATTTTGACAATTTTCGCGTTCTGGAATAAATGCGCCTACATTTAGTTAGAAGACTCAATCGCGCCATGAAATGGTGACGCACAGCGGATAAAATAGGACGCCCGTTGGCGGGTAATGCGACCCAGAAGGGCAATAAATTATATGGGTCCGAGGGGTCCTGATTGTCAGAAATTAGCGCGAGTGAACGACGTTGGGTGAACCGGCCGGATTGGAATATCAAGCGCAGGCTTAAACGAGGAAGAGGACCAAGCGCAGAGCAGCCAGTGGACGCGCGCAAGACACCACTCGACCAGAAGTCCGATGGGAACCTGGTTGGACGATGTTGTCTTGCGTGCGGGCAGGAAGCGATGACGGCGAAAGCACAGGGAAAGGAAACGGGCAGGATGGAGTGAAGATGGCATGGGGGATGATACGAGTGGCGCGCCTTCGACAACCGGCGGTGCGCATACATGCACCTTGAGCACGAGGAATGTGAATAAAAGAGAAGGTGTCGTGGGAATAGGGAAGTTTGGGGGAGGATGAAGCGCCAGAGAGAACGCAGAATGCCGACCGAGCCAGGTGGTCGCAGCGTTACGGGAGCGGATGGGTGTGAGGGCGAGAAGGGCCAGCGCGGCGGAGTGCTAGACGAATGAACGAGTGGGTGTCGACTGCGCGTGGACGTGCACGTTGTGTTAGTCTCTCGTAGACAGACACTACAACAATATTAGTGCTCGTACCTTGCATGTTGTAATGTTGTGTAAGCCATAGAAGGTGTCATGTAATCGGATGCAGGTCGATGAGTTCTCGTGGGCGAAAGGTGAGGGCGCCGCAGAGGTTGAGGGTGGGAGATATTCTCGAGGATGGAGGAAGAAGGGAGAGGAGTGGGTGCAGGGGCATGGGCGTGGGGTACAGAGGCTCAGAGAGCAAGCCAGTCGACGTTAGAGGTGAGTTTGAGGCGTGGGCGTTGAGGCGGGCGCAGAGGTTGTGCTGTGGCTTCGGGGGGTCGAGGACGTGGTGTCAGGTCTGAGCACGGAAGCGGTTGAGGATTGGAAGATATTGTGAGGAGTGCAGCGTATCGTGGGTGTTGGAGACGCCAGAGCGATCTCACAGAATGTCGAGCAGCATACTAGTAGGCAAATATATAAGCTACAGCATACCGGCATGCTCCGTACAGCAGCCGCAGCGTGCGTGGGACTCGGGGGGCGGTGGTCTTGGGCGGTGGTGGTGGTTTAGATCTTATCCGCTGCCGCTGTCACCACTGGACACGTCCGTCTCATGAGAGGAGAGCGCATATCTGTACATACATAAACGGGCATAGCTCCGCTATGATGAAGGACGATTCGTAGGCGCGATCTTGGACATCATAGTAACGGGCATCAGGAAAGCTATAGTGCTGCATAGCGCCATAGCTCCATAGATACATCCCATTTATGCAGCACTATGCAGCAGACCATTATTAGATATCATACATATGGACTGCCCCCAAATACCGATGCAATCCGGTCGGTTGGTGCTCATACAGCGAGCTTAAACAGCAAAAGAATATATACATTCACGAGCATACACTACACATTGTAGAAGGTGACCACTTCTCCCATGCCCGCCGAGCGCCATCGCCTAATCCACCTCTTACGCTCGACGCCTCCCGACAGGGAGATCCATGCCAAGCACGGGTCAGGCATTTGCGATGGTAGTCTCTCCTAGACAGACGCTTCAACAATATTTGACGTCGTACCTCCGTTTGTTGAAGTCTGTTAGTAAGCGCGGGGGTCCGATCAGAGTAAAAACCTTGTTACATAATCATCGGAGTTTGAATTTCCTTGTATTCTCGCCGTTTTGACAGCGCAAAGCATTTTTCTCATCTTCTTTCGGCGCAGACTCACTATTAGTGCATATCTGCGCTGATCTGCCTCTTAGGAATTACCCTAAACATCCTTGAATTAGGGTTTCAGCCCATGGCTCAAGACGACGTGACATAAATATGATGTATACCCATCAACTTAACATCTTCCACAGCAACGTCAAACGGCACTCAAAAAATCCAAATAAATTTGGGCAATCACAGAACATGTCTATCATTATGATCATCCTGCTTCTGGGGCGCGCGACATGGAGCAATGGGCTCATTTCATGATTATGTAATAAGCTTTTTACTCTGATCGGACACCTGAGCTTAAAACAGGACTATTGCGATGGTGCCGATGCGATATTACAGAGAGAATGTTGTGCCTGCGATACGGTAAGAAGTCGCGGTAATGATATTAACCGCAGCCGTACACGGTGGAGGACGCGGCAGATATTCCTGGTTGGGCGAAGGCTTGAAGGCGGAAGCCAGAAGATTTCGACACAATCAGACACGGGATAGTACTTATTAGAATATTGCATACCATTCTGCTGCAGGTACATGTGGCGCAGGAGGTACGCGTACAATGCAGGATGCCCTTCGAAAGGGAGCCTGCTAGAAATGGTGGAAGGGCCGTGAATGTAAGCAGCGAGCGACATTGAACAAGTAGGCAAATGTACGGGTCAAATGGTTAAGTAATGGGCATTGGAGGGGTCGCCACAATGGCTCTGATCAGTAGACGAAAGGAAGAGATCTGCGGGATGCAGTCAGGACAAGACCCAACTGAAGAGCCCAAGTGCAAAACCATACCGATGTAGATCGACCCTCTGCCCGGCGCCAGCCAGCCTGAGCAGTGCCGGTGAGGTGGAGGCTGGCACAACGGTGGGAGGTGGAGGACCGAATGAAGGAGTCCTTGGTATGCTGGCAGGTAGTGAGCTGGCGACAACAGGAATCGACAGAAGCAAAGCATTACCGTTAACCTCGAACCGACCATCGATGATCGTCCCGCAGTCCGAAGTCGTGGTCAATTTCTGTCGGCGAGTCGCGGACCAGATCATTTCATCTGATGTCACTGCATTCTTTGCACACGGGAAAGGAAGCTATTGGTGTATATCTAACCTTTGGATGTGTAGTGCTACCATCGCGATAATTTGCACATCAACAGCGAGCGTATTCTCGGTACTTTGACGCGCATGCCACTCATCATCTCGGTACCGGCATTCCCCATTGTGAGTCTCGTTGGCAATCATTTCTCCTTCAAGCTTTACTTATGTACACTTACATCCACCCTCTATCTTTGATGTCGACCTTGGGCCAATACCCTGCCCTGTGCCCGTTCCGCGCCATATCCGATGTCTTGGACAGTTGTTCCCATTATCACGGCGTTCCTTTTGTTGCTTGTCGGTGAGTCTCATACATTATCCAACCAGAGTTCCTCACCCAAGCTTTCACCATCTCCTAATGTATGGCTGTAATAGCGTGCAATAATTAAAAGGGCGCAGGCTATTTTTCAAGGCCAAAAAGGCGCAACCTTTTGGGGGTAATACTGGGGCATAATTATGTACCGTTTTCTCAAAAAGAATTCACAACCCACATCTGATTACAAAAAAAATAACACAGGCCTGAAGTGCAATGAAAAAATCACTGCTGCATCCTCAGTTTAAATTGTGCACAGGTTTTGGAAAGGAAAAAAAAAAAAAAACACAGGTGGGGTTATATCTTTTTTTTCACACCTTGTTACCTGCAGCAATAAAACAGTGGAACACAAGATTTACACTGCCGGTCAGATCACTGTTCTCCGGACCGGCTGTTTGACAGATGCCAGCCAATCATGTGATCTTGGTTGTTCTTTCCTGCTTTTGTGTAGCATGCTCACTCTCTGCCTATGTTGCCTCTCCATGCCAGAATCTCATGAAGGGGAGGGCTCTTCTATGATTGTCCAAAACTCTGTCACTGCTGCCATTGAGGAGGGTGTCTCTCTGAAGCTGGAAGGGATCAATATTGATGCCACAGACAAAGAGGCAAAGTGATTCCCCACTGGTCATGCAGCATGATTTGGCCTAGTTTACCCAATTAGTTCCACATTATGGTCAAGCGCAGCACCAATAAAGCTCAGGACTATGTGTATCCAGAGATGTGGTGTACCGTAGGGAACAAGAAGAACAGGGTGGCCAAGGGCAGCCTGACCGACTTGACACTGAAGGAAATCTCATATACCCATTGTGCCCTTATTATGAACATGGGACCGCTGTTTTTAATGGTATTATTTGTCCTGTGGTGGCTCTACTCACTTCTGAACACTCTCAGATTCAATGGCTCACCCGTACTTTTGCACAATTCTATCCCCATTCTGTCCACAAATCTACGGTCAGAATTGTTATAAGGTAGTTCATTGTTCTCAGAGTGTCAATTGATCCCTTACCACTCCAGATTCGCAAATTTCGTGTTGGTATGGCATTTCTTTTCAGGGACCACGTCCTTGAATTCCGCAGCTCTGATCATGTCTTCCAAGTAAGTCTTATGTTTTACCAATGTGTTTGGACACAACCTCATCTTGCTAGACATGGAAAGCCAACCTAGGCATTCTCCTGTGATGAACTCCCTCCTTCTCCCTCCGACTTCTATAGTTCCGGTTGGGATTTTCTCCCATGGCTCGCTGAGTGGATGGGCAGCAGGTTGGATAAGGCCCGGACCTCAATGATATTTGAATTCTTGCCTGAGAAGCCTTCAGGTTCTACACACAGGTGTAAGTTCAACTGTCATTTACAGTGACATATCCTACCTAATCCAGACAAACCAGGAAAATGGAATAGATGGAAGGACAATAATAGTCTAGATGCTGTATATGGGCCTCCAACAGAGCCCACAGCGCCTCTTTGGGTTACCTCTGCCACAAATTGGTAGGTGGTGTCTTTTTGCCTGCCATCTTTCAACCAGTTACATTTTTCCTCACTTGATTTTAGGCTGTGAAAAAAAAAAAAAAAAAGTAGCAGAAGCTGTGGATATTTAGTAAAATTCGGGGTATTGTGTTTTGTTACTGCTGACGAGGTTGTGTGTTTCTTTTCTTATGGCAAGACCCTGTGAAGTTTTTTTCTTGGGTTGCATAATGGAGGGTGTGAACCTTTCAAGCAGGTTTGCAGAGGCAGTGAATATCTTTTGGGAAATATTGCAGGCAGTGCATAACAATGCAAAAGTGTGAATTAAATAATTATGCCTCAGTATTACAGCCATACAACCTAATTGAAGCTCCTGTAATGGAGCACAGGTCGTCTAGAGTTGTAAAAACCACCCCAACAAAAAGCACAGGTCAGAAAATCAGATAAAGCACAGGTGGGATGGTGCCGAAGAAAAAAAGCACAGGTCCCCAGAATGGAAATGCACTGCCCTTCATTTAGTCAGACACAACAGCCGCTAAATATCCGCATTGTTCAGTTCCCAACCACAGCCTGTTCGCAGAGGACCCTGGAGACCCCGGGAGAGTGGAATACACGGAGGAAACCTGTGGTGGTCTGTAGGTCATGTCTAACTTCGAGTGAGATCCGTGTTTCTCTCCTCAAAATATAAGAAGCCGCGGAAGTTCTCAAAAAAAAAAAGGACATTCGCAACTAAGAAAGTGTTCAACTTGACAAACAAACAACCTACAAGGGTATGTGAGGCTTACATTTGGTGAATATTATTAGGGTGGTGAATGGAGACTTATGAGACTTGAGCGCGATCACCACGCGAACGCATTGAGTCAAATGACGCAATTTTCGGTGTGTACGGCCTTCACGGGTGCTACGGACAGAAGGACCAATGCTAGCAACTGAAAATTCTCTCCTTAAGTGGTTGGCCTGCTCGTTTGAGAGTTCTGGTTAATGATCTCAGAACAACCTCTGAATCAAATTTCGTGTTGAAGACAGCTTTGCCACAAATTCCTTAATTTGGCGGTGGGCGCTTGTTGGGCGCTAAAGGCGGATGCTAGTGAACGAAACAATTGCGAGTGAACGACAAATGGAATTCATCAATCAAAACTTCCTCTATATCTATCTTGTTCCCAGTCCCAGTTCCCAGTCCCGCCCCGGACACAGCCCACGCGCTGGCGCTTGCCCAAATTGTTGCTTGCAGCATTGTTGGCCCTTGGGCTTCTGAGAACCGAAAGAAACACTTAAGTGGCCAACCTCTACTCTTACCTTTAAAACCCCTGACCTTTGAGAGGTATACCTCTACCTTACCTTCAAAACCTTGGAGGTATACCCTTGATACCTTTACCTGTTCTTTGGAAGAAGGTTTTGTCACCATTTGAGTTATTTCACAGATAATGTCAGCATTATATGGTATGTCATACCATTTTCAAGCTAGTTATGAGGCTTACCACCTAAAGAAACTTTGTTATATCACTTTCAACAGTCAACATACACTTCAATATTGATCAGGTGACCAAGGCCATCACCTGAGCAAAAGAGATATTGAGCTGAAATCAAAAAAGTCCAGATATTCCTTAGAGAGCTTTGAACTAATGGTGGATTGTTGTCAGAAAATATGTCTATTGCCTGTAAAACTATACCACATAAATATATTTGTCATACTTCTGCTACCTCTCTGCCTCAGGTGGGTTGGCCCAAGGACCTAGTGCAGCTTTCCTTCCAACGATAGCCTGCTCAAAATATCATCATCGTTGGCGATAGGAAGTGATGTGATAGACCTCCTTGGCTCTATTGGGCCTGAAAGAGGCCATTTTCGCGATCAACTTCTTGCCGCGCGCGGCCTTGACAGACTTTGTTTCTTGACTTTGCCAAGGTGGCGTCGGGATTAAAATGATGGGGGGGGGGGGGGGGGAGTGAGTAAAACATTTTGGTATATGTTATACGGAAGTACAGAATGGCCCAGAGAGCCTCAGAAACGGCATCAGGGAGTGGAAGGGGTCAGAAATGAATGCTAATCACCTCTTTGAGCTTCAGAACCATCAAATGGTTCCTTGTTTGGGATCCATGTAAAATGTGTGGCTTCAGAATGTGCAATCCCTACGATTTAACACACTCAAAAGGGTTTGGTACGTCTCAAAAGGTATGGAAGAGGCTACAAAATTTAGGTTCAGCTCAGACTCCTCCACGAGCAGAGCATGCTTCAAGAGATTTTGAATATTTTGCGAAATTCACCCGATCTGGCCAGACTTATCCGCGAAGTTGAATAGGTTTTCAGTTTTGTGGCCACGCAGACTCCTCTGCAAGTGAATTGTATCTAACGACTGCGACGATCTAACCACATGCCTCAGGAGATTTTTAATATTTTGCGAAGGTTACCTGATTTGGCCAGACTGATCCGTGAAGTTGAATGGGTTTTCAGATTTTTGGCCACGCAGACTCCTTTACGAAAAGTGTCTCTGACCAACGACCGGGACGATTTAACCACATGCGTCAAGAGATTTTTAATATTTTTGCGAAGCTTACCTGAAACGTGCACGTGATGTGACTGACTGCGTAATGATCACTCGATGAACACCAGAACCATCTCCCCCATCATCATGCACAACCTATGGCACAATGGGGGAAGACTAACAAAGGCAGATGTGGGATCCCCAGGACAGTGCAGGACTGTTCCCAGGAAAGTAGCACTCATCAAATCCAATAGCTCCGACAAACTACGCACTTTATCGCTCGCTGAACGTAAACAAGAACCGACTTGTGGATGTCGAGATTGTGACTAAGGCTTCCGTTCAATTTCCCCGTCCCAAATTCATGTTTCCGGTTCTCTTGCTAACAAAGTTCAACTGGATTTGATCATGTAGAACTTAATCAGGTGGATGACCGCCCACCCAACAATCCCTCCAAGGAATTTCACCCTATGCCCAATAATGATCCCCGAAAAAGTGGAAAGAAACGTTCCAACACTATCGACAACGTGTGGGTGCATTGGCTGGAGGATCAGATGTTGCTCAAAGCAGGCTACTATTAGTCTCTTATAAACAGAGGCTCCAACATTTGCACATCGAACTCCGCATAAATCAATGGGGTGCACAAACAATTATGCCGCGGTACCGATTGCATGTTCTCATTCCCCGTGTTTTTGTGCCCAAAGTTGAGGGAAGCCCAGTTATAATGCGAACTGAGATCAGTTTGTTTGAATGCCAGACAGTACTGGAGGAGGTGGATCAATTAGCTAAAGAAATGACTCAAAAATTAATTGAAACCCGCGATATATATAGTCAAGCCAATTGCAAGTGCCGTAAAAACCTGGGTTTAATCAATTTCCTGATCAAAGGTCTGATTCTACTCTCCGTTAATTTATTCATGGAGGTACTTAGGAAGTTCGGTGACCCTGAAACTTTGTGTGGATATTTCAATATGCCAGTTACTATTTATAGGGTCTTCAAACCTGGAAAAATACTATCAACACAATTATCAGGAAGGAAATATCATTATTTTTAGAATTTAATCCTGTGCTGACTGTGGGACCTTGTATCACGACTTTAAGCGTCACAGTCAATGCCAAATTTATCGTTGGGTATGAATTCATTCAAAAATCAGAGAAGGACCTGATTATATCCCTGTAAAATCGTAATTCCGGTTACTTTTGGTTACAGTAAGTATGCACGACTCGCAAGGTGCGTTCCAACAGGCGTCAGAACCCGCTTTAGTAATATTATTGCCAGCTGCCACCTGCCAAGGAGGATGATAGCGGTCGTGGTGGCAGGGCGGCAATTTCGAGTAGCCACAAGCCCTCCTCAACCACAGTCAACAAATCCTTAATTTATTCATACAGACAGAACGAGGACTTTTAAGCAAATCTGAGTTCAGAATCTACGCCACGTCCGAATCACCTCCTCCGAAGTTTTTCCCACGAGAAATTGGGTGTGGCCATAATTTTGGCCCATTTCAACACATCTTCAGAGGCTGGTGGGGGTGTCTAGGGGCATCCAGCAGGAGGTCAATACCCAGAAAATGGTACATTTAATTAATTCCAAGTCACTCCAGCTTTATTTCCAGGAAGCGTTTTGTCATATTGCTGATGTACTTTGAATACATAAAACCTGTATCGCGACCTTGAAAATCATTTCGTTATGCGTGTCTGTGACGTCGAATGGTGTCGGGTACTTACGTCTCGTGTGTGATGGGATTGGTTCGAGCATATCGATCCAAACAGAGGCAATTGAACCTCGGCGGGACGTGCCGTGATGTCGCAGCGAAAAGGGTGCACTGATGAGCCCGCGAAAGCAATTGTGTGAGCCGCATTATCATTTATTGCAATTTTTAGCTTTAGCATCGGGAATCTCCGCACTGCCGTTGGGCACCACTGTCTTTGTTTTGCTCTGATCTGGGAGCGAGGAGTTGAGGTTGTTAGGGGGACAGAGTTGAAAATGGACTGGGACCAGTTTATTAGGAGTGCTTGTCAACATACCGCACCTTCCCTACTTTGTTCCTAGTTTGTACCATAGCCAATTCGACACTGCTTCCGTTTACCAATAGACAGTCGGGACCTCGGGAAGGCAAGTCCGGCAATGTTATATATAATGGTATCTTCACGGTTCCACACATGACAAGCATGTCGGACCTTCGCCTTCTCGGCGAACTTATTCTCCAATCGATCGAGACCATCGAGTCCCGACTGGAAAGTGAAATCTCCAATTCCCGGCCTTGAAAGAGCCCTCGATAACACGTGTAAAGTGGAGGGTGTGCTTCTGGAGGCCGAGATTTCGACTGCTAGATCACACATTGTTGCGGCAGCGTCACAACTGATCGCGATGGTTCGGTCCCCGGTCGAAACTATGATACAAAATGGTCTGCTGGTCAGTTTTTCTCCATGCATATCTACGTCCAGGATGACTTTTGTCTAGTTTCATTTGCCTGCCTGCATCCGTGCTGCTGTGGAAAGTACATGGTCGAAATCGTAAGGGAGGCGGGCGATCAGGTATGACAACCTCGTTCTATTCCCTACTCGTGCACTAACCTGGATGGAAGGGTATCCACGTGGATGATATTGCG
>JARJLF010000680.1:0-148467 GCA_029378395.1 Mycena leptocephala | reverse complement strand
TCATGATCGCGAAGAGATTCCCGTGGAAACAACTGACGACGTTTTCAGCCCGAGACTGCAGAGTATCGCGTCTCTGGAATTCTAATTGTGGTTGACGGGCAAACGCGGCTCGTGCGAGATAATTGGCGCCGCACTGGCGGAACGAGTGAACTCATATTACGAGGGGGTCGCCCGGATCAGGTCTGTTTCCATCCAAGTTGCAAGTTGGGACGCTGGTTCCAGGGTTACTGGTAGCTGTGAAGAAGTCAGCCATCGGTGCATTGGCTGTAGGAGGCACTGATATCTATCTTGGTTCATATCCAAAAACCATATTTTCGCGTAGTTCCATAGATTCAGAATAAATCTCTACATCTTGTCAACTACACAACGCGACGCGACGCGTTTTGTTTTTCGCATCACGTGTCCGAACTCGCGTAGCTGCCCTCAATTTGCCACCTTTCCCAGGCTTCCACCAACGTCGAGCCCAGGTTTCTCCAATTTTCTTGCGCGAGGTTTATCCATGCTTCAAATATGCCTCCTTCCGCCACCCCCTTTCCTGTCCCAGCTTTCGACGATCCAGGCAGCAACGCGTCCTCCACAGGAGTTTCTCGACTTCTTGCATAATTTGGTAGCACAGAATCTCGACGGAGACCCTGCCGCGCGGATTCCGGCAGCAAACAAGGAGCTTTGGACGACCGTCGTTACCGGGCTGTCAGAGCAGTTCCTGGCGTCCTTTCCTTCGACAGACAAGGTCCAATGGCATGTTATGCATGAGAAAGTCCGTCTAGCTGCAGCAAGTCTCGACGTTATTCGACGCGTGTCAAATCGCGTCGACGATATATTTCATGGGCCAGGAGATCTCGCACTACGGACGTTCGCCAGACTACTGAATTTCTGCAACGTTGTGGAGATGTGGTTAGATGTCGAGTTTGAGCAGATGGATGGCCTGCCAACGCCTCGCGAGCTAGCAGACGATGCGTTGCAAACGACGCTTCTCGTCTTGCGAAGCCTTGGTGGCGCAGTGGTTCATGTTGCAGAGTCCAAGGTGCCTTTGTGGAAGACACTGCGCGTTATCCTTGCAGAGTGTTTGGATGTCGTGACGGGCAAGTGCGACGATCGAGCCGGCTGCCATAAACTGACACAGAACCAGATCTCATGTCCAGATCCTCTACTTTAGTCTTCCCTGTGGCTATCACCCTTTTCGCCAAGACTCCGGTCCAAGATGTAACCGTGCAGGAGCCGTTCAGCCCCGTAACTGTTCAATGACTCGGTATATATCTCTGGCTAACTGGTCTGCAGGGGGTCGAGGATAAGTCTTTCACACTTAGCCTCGAATCCATTGGCGACCTTCCGACCTTCTTTAGCACACACTTGCCATTCTTGTACACTCCATTTGCCTCCTTTGCTTTCACAATGGTTCCTGACCGACTTGACTCGTCAAATTGCAGAGACGATCAGCAAAACCTTTGCGTATTGTCTCTCCCCCTCTTGCGTCGCGCCGGGAGAAAAGCGCGCCAGCGCGTTGATGAAGCTTGCGGCCCTGCCATTTTTGCTCTCATCCCTGTCCCCCAACTTTGCCCACTATATTCCTGATTTGCTGTTCCGACTCTTGCGGTACCGTGTCTTAGAAGGTCCTACCACCAGTTGGGATATCATAGATTTCGAGATGCAAAAAGTATTCCAATCCCGCGTTTTTGCAGCGCCTAGCAAGGCGGATTTAATGGAGATCGCTACTATTCTGAGCACCGAGGCCTGGGGAGACGTTGGAAACGAGTTGAGGGTATATATCTCGACTATATTTTGAAGGTGTATGGCGTTCTCAGTCTTCCTTCTTTCAGAGTCTCGTCGTTTGTTATCTACGCAACTCTCTTCCGCATTTCCAAATCGATACAGTACGACAAACTCGGCAGATCTTGGCAGGTGCCGATCTCGACAACGTGCCAGTGTGTAGAGCGCTTCTGCGCGAATTGGACGATAGGCTCGCAAAGGACTCATCTCCAGTCAAAAAAATGGATGCTGACCCCGACGCAGCACGAGCTTTGAAATGGCGTGACGGAATAAGAGAATCCGTACAAGAAATTATATATCCGATCACTATCTCTTGGATGGACGACGATGGGGCCATGAGTGAGGGTGACTACGCCCAGCGGGCTGTTGACGATGTCAAAGCGCGATTCGAGAGGTGCCATTACATCTCCCTCGTTGTTCGGAAATCTGACAGCAATACTCCCAGGCAGCTCGTTGATAGCGATGCGGCATCCCGCATAGCTCTCCTGGACCAACTCGCAGAGTTCATTTGCGCTGTTTCCAGCTGTAAACCGGATCTCCCTCAGCATTCCAAGCAGTTAACGCTGTCTACACTCCCCGCTGGTCTATCTGTCGTCGCTCGCTTTCTAGATGGTACAGAAGACGAAGTGTCACCAGGAGTGCGACGGCGTGCGTATACCGTCCTCAGTAACGCGATCAAGCATCATACAATTACACCGGAGCGCGATGGGTTAACCCATGCATCGAACACTATCCTTCGAGGCGTTGTCGATCCTGATCGAAGTGTGCGGCTCGGCGCTGGGTGAAAATCCCAATAAAATTAATCTCAACTTGCCTACTGACTTCGAGAATTAGATCAGCTATGGCTGCGCTCATGGGTTGTATGCCGCCGAGGGACCCGACGCCTGGAAATACACACAGCCATTGTTCTCTCAACTGAACGAAGTCCTGGATGGAAAACAAGATCCCAGTGAAGGAAACGTTATTGGTCACCACGGGTTTGATTGGAAAGTAAGCTTTCAGATACGAGCCTTCTTACCTCGTTCTGATCGTGAACGTCGAAGAACAAAAAACCTCGAAGTTTTGGGCCAGGTACTCTGTTTTCTCATTGCACAAATAGGGAGCTCGAACCCTGTTCTACGAGGAACCGCGTGCATGCAGGTACGGCATTCTGCGTGTACATCGAGCGATCGCTTAGTCCCACTTCGTTACAAGATTATTGCCGTCGCGGAGCATCACAAGAAGTCAGTCATGGCCGTCATGCTTCCTTACTTTGACCAAATCGCTCCTTTCCTGGTGTTACGAATGTGCATCCAACCGGAGTTGCTCGTTGAGTCTTGCCGGATAATGCATGTTTCTCCGGAGGACTTTATTTCCACCACCCTTCCTCGCACTCTGCCCCACCTCTTTGCCGCCTGCGAAGTCAGGGTAATAGAAGCCATTGGGAAAGCGTTAAACTCGAAGCCTTCCACACTTCTTCTGAATCATTCCGCCGACATACTGGCACATCTGTTTCTGTTACGCGGCCCTGACAGACGAACAAGGCCATGTCCTGTCTGCTCAATATTCTCATGGATTCCGCAAACCAGAAGGGGATCGACACCCACAGCGTCGTCAAAAGCTCCATCGTGCAGCTAATCGCACAGCTGGTGATCGTCATGGGTGATGAGGATCCAGATACAGCCAACTCTGTAAGCTGCATTCAGTTCATTTTGTCGGCAAACTCTAATTCATAAATAAGGCTACCGCTGCTCTCAAGAAGGTCGAGCTGGCGATGGTGCCGGAAGGTGAAGCGGCCCCCCCCGATTTGCCTGCCTTCTTAAAGACCTACATGCTTGGTGTCGTTTCCCACGTCAGCGAAATGCTGCGGACGGGAGAGGCAAAATATCTGTTGTGATGAAGCGGAAAATTTTGAGGAGTATTGGACCTATGGTCAAGCTTATTGGTCCCTCCGTTAGTACTGTAGCACCTCAGGTCAGACTCTACCGTCCAACAAGCTTTCATGTCTGATTCGTTCGTAGATCATGGCCACCTTTCAGACTATGATCGGCATCCCAGAACTCTCAGAGGTCACACTTCAAAGCTGGCACATATTCTTGTCGACGCCTGCTCCGCAAGACATTGGACCTCATGTCGGACCGACCAGTGCCGCCTTCGTATCTTCCTGGTCGACTTTCTCCCCCCTTGGTCGCGAGCTAGCCACCAAATCTCTGGAATATATCATCATCGGGATCGGTGCCCAATTAGGAGGCTACCTAGATGAAGTCATAGATCTGACTTCAATTCCGGAGCTCGATAGAGCGAGGAAACGGCTAAAACAACTGCGAGCATCATGGTCACCGAAACAAGAGTTACAGAAGATTCTCGATCGAGCTTGGAGTGACAATCTCACCGTGGCTGTCCAATCACTCCGGGAGCTCAAAAATCTCATGTTAAAGGATCGCAAGGACTTTGTGAGTGGATTGGCGTCGGGTGACATGTTTGATCCACTTGTTGGTCAAATCCTTGGTGCACTGTTCGCTGCAGCGTGCCGTGAGGGCGATGGAACTGATACCCTCCGGCTTCTTGCATTTGAATGTATCGGCGCTCTGGGTGCAGTCGATCCAGATAGATTTGAAATCGGGACTAATGGACCTAACATGATAATGACCTCAAATTTTACCAACGAAGACGATTCGATGGCGTTTGCGTTACATCTTATCCAGGACCTTCTCGTTGGTGCCTTCCGGTCTACTAGCGATATCAGATACCAAAGTCAGCTTGCGTATTGCATACAAGAGCTTCTAAAGTTCTGCAAATTTACGCCGGCCCTTGTCGCGACTGGGAACAACACTTCCGTTCCTATAAAAGTCCGGAATCGATGGAACAGTCTCCCCAAGCACGTTGTGGAAACCGCTGCACCCCTACTCGAGGGTCGATTCGCAGTACCACCTTATACGATGCCTCAAGACCTGACTCATCCAATTTATCCCTGCCATTCGACTTATCGCGAATGGCTTCAGTGGTGGAGCATACATCTAATCACCAGAGCGTCGGGGCACACTGCCCAAATGATTTTGGTGTATTCCGCCAAGCAGTCCGCAACAAGGACGTCGTTGTTGCTCATCACTTGCTTCCTCACCTTGTTCTCAACATCCTCATCTCTGGACACGACGCCGACGCTCAAAATATACGAGCGGAGCTTCTCATTGTCTTGGAAGACCAAGTTGACCCGGATAGCCGGTCAAGTGAAGACAAGAAATTACTCAGCGCACAGGTTCGTCCCGACGATACATTTTTGAGCAAAGCTCATAAGTCCTCAGGTTGTCTTTACTCTTCTGGACCATTTGAACAAATGGGTTCGGATAGTCCGTCAAGATATTAGCATGAAAAAGCAAGAGTATAAGCGCACTCGTAACGCTGGCACCAACCAGCTCGAAGAGCAACTCATCCGGGTCGACTCAATTCTTTCCAGTATCAACGAAACTGATGGCGAAAGCAGCTCTGAAGTGCAAGGCGTACGCTCGTTCTTTGATGAATTTTGAGCGGCAAATTGTTACTCTACGACAACAGTCGCCTTACAGCAACGACTTGCGGCGTACTACGAGCGACTACACGAAATCTATTCGCATATCGACCAGCCTGATGGGATGGAAGGCGTGTCGACTTTGATTCTTTCGCCTTCCTTGGAGCACCAAATCCGACAGCATGAGAGACTGGTCGATGGACTTCCGCTCAGAGTTGCTGGGAAGTCCGACTGCAGCAGTCTCCCGATAACCTCGACTTTCACCTGGGTCTTCTGCGTTGTCTTCGCAACTTGGGACACTACGGTTCGTCTGGCTATCCGCGGCCTCGATGGTTACCCTCAATTTTGTTTAGACACGCTGAGGACGCATGTCCGTGGTGTTCTTACCCGCAATCCTGAATGGCAGTCAGGCTTTGGCTGGGTTTCAAGTAGAAGGTGCCTGGATGGTCGGGGCTTGGGAGGACGTTCAGGACTTGGTTCACCGAACCACTGCGCAGACCTCCTCGATCGTACTCGCTAGAGTCTTACTTGCGATGCGTTCAAAGGACGCCGCTGCAATCCTCTCTTCCCTCTCGTCGCCCGATCTGTGTTGGGAACCCCTATCACTGCCGCTGGGGCAAAAGGTTACCGCCGGTCTTACGAAGCGGTTTTGGACCTCCACCTTACCCACGAGCTGGAACTCATCTATAATGCACTGACCTCTCTTCCCGTTGGATCGCAGGGACATTCACAGCTGAGACAGCGAACGGTAACCCAACTGAATACATCGCTTTCAGCGCGACTGGACGCCACGTTGCCGACTTTCCGAACTCGCGAGCCAGTTTCTTAGTATGCGAGGACTGCTTTCGCATTGATGTGATGTCCTTCCTGCCGTTCTACTTTGGGTTAACATTCTTCGTAGATCATCACCCCGTCAGACCTCCGCGAGAGAAATCGGGCGCTCCTGGTTAGCAAGCGCCAAGATCGCTCGAAAAGCCGGACAATGGCAGACGGCGTACAGTGCGATGCTTCAAGCCCAGCAAAGCAGCAACACTCGGTTCTCCTTTATGGAGAGCGCGAAACTAGTCAAGGCCACCGGTGA
Source organism: Mycena leptocephala (assembly GCA_029378395.1). Taxonomy (NCBI): domain Eukaryota; kingdom Fungi; phylum Basidiomycota; class Agaricomycetes; order Agaricales; family Mycenaceae; genus Mycena; species Mycena leptocephala. The sequence continues at coordinate 142,135 of JARJLF010000680.1, read as the reverse complement.
ACCATTACGCGCTCTTCAAGAGCTCGAAAACTCGATGCGTCTCCTCGGGCTTATAGAAGACAGAGAGGACGTTGTAGATCTCACGGACGACGATAATGAGACAAAGCGGATGAAAGCCAAGGTCAAAGACATGCCTGTTTCCTTACATTACACTTGTCTAACTCGTTATTTTCAGGCACTAGTCCTACGGGCACGCTGGATGAACGAGTCCGAGAGATTTGAAGCACAATCATCTTCAAGACCTTCCTAACGCCACAGAACTGCAAACAGAGTAGGTAATTTCCTGTTTTGACTGATCGACCACTGACAACTGCTTGGTTAGTTGGGAGAGCGGCCATTTCCATCTCGGTCAATTCCATGACGAGTGTTACAAGAACCTCCCGTCGGCTGACAAAGTTTCACGGTGGGTGCTTCTTTGATGCCCTTTCTCTCATACAATGGCTTTCTCCCCACAGAGGAATGAGGATGAACTCCTCTACTGTTAAAGCATACGCAAGGCCATTAAACATGGCTCTAAATATGTCTACCAGACAGTTCCCAGACTGCTCACAATATGGCTGGACCTCGGGGAAGATCGACGGTTGGCTACCCAAGAGACATTCAAGAAGCTGAACGATGTCGTCGCCAAAATCATCAAAGAGGCGCCGGTGTACAAAGTAACCACTTCCTTGCATCTCTTTCTTTGTCTCATTCTTTCTCAGTGGTTTACTGCGTTCCCCCAAATTGTCTCTCGAGTGGGGCACGACAACGATGAGGTTTACAAGAATCTCTCGCGATTGATCATTCGGGTCCTGGAAGAGTACCCGAGGCAGGCTCTGTGGCTGTTTACATCTGTGGTGAAGTCCACCAAGGCCATCGAGAGCAACGTGGCAAAAAGATACTCGATAAGCTTACTGTGGGTATGTTTAAGATTCTTCCACGCTTAACGAGGGACTCGTAGTGAACCTGCACAAATCAATATATTGAAGTGCGGGTACGAGTTGTAGTGTTTAAGAGTGTAAGAGTTAAGTTGTCTACTAGTGTTTGTAGACTGCTCTTTTATACGGCTTATAGCCGTCTGTGTTAAATAAGTAATTATAAGTGCAAATATGCACTTCAAATAATAGGTCTGCTGGTCAGCAGACCGAGTTAGGGGCGTTAGCCGTCCGGGGTCTAACACTCTCCCGCTCAAGACTAGATCATAGTCTTCATCAAGAATGAGTAACAATTTCATTGCCAATGATGTTCGTAGTACACAAGAAATTATGTAGCAGAATCGTCCCGGCAAGCACAGGACACGCGCATCTGCATGTAATCGTACATGGTAATATTTTCGCGACCAAGTCGCATGATTCAGATCTCAAGATTTGTTGGGAGCGCGGCGGCTACTTTGTACTCGCGGTCGATATTGCGTATATCATTTCCGACCTTGGAAACTACGTCCTCCAAGTTGAGGTTCTGCTCAGTCGCAGTTAGCGGCTCGCTCACAATTTGACCAAATGTGAATGAATTGGTACGGGACGTACTTGATGTCGACGCGCGAAATTGCGCGGATTCATTCGCCCGGCGAAGCGCATCGGGTGAGGAATGATATCGTGTCTCCGCAGCGCGAAAGTCCGATGGCACCACCGGGTGAGTCCCCATGGGGGCATGCATCGACGAACTGATAGACCGGTCCCGGGACGTACTGCCACGCGGGTCCGAGTCTCTGGGATAGTGGTTACGACTAGTGGATGCACCACGGTATCCTCCACCACGGCCACGGGTGCCACGCCGGCCAGTTCCGCTGTTAATGTTATTGCGTGCGAATATTTGCGCGGTCTCCTCCGCAGACAATCCCGGCAGCGCCGTCTCTTCGTCCGTGTCTGGTACGAATGGGTTGACTCGCTTCACTAATCCCGAACTCTGTACGGGTCGCGGCTTCTTTTCCCGAATATGTTTTGCTATCTTCGAGTCTAGAGGGCGTCGAAGTCCGTCCAATTCTTCCATTACCCAGAATGACAGGTCGTATTGCACTACGTTGTCGGGCGTATGATGCCATGGAGTGAATGGGGATCTGGTGTACACCTGAGTTCCCTCGGTATCCATTGATGGAGGTTCCGGGAAGCCATCAGGTAAAGACAACAGTAATTCGACTTCGGCGCTAGTCCAGCCATGTGGTAGTACTGGATCTGGGTTAAACACCCATGCACGCGCATACTCGAACGAGTCGTCAACCATCGCGGGGGTTACACCGCATTTAGTCATCCACACGATAAAGTCGTCGAGAGAAATGTCCACGTTGTCGCGGTCTGGCCAATGTTGTGGTAGGCCGATTAATGAAATTGAGAGTCCTAGCTCTTGTATACGACGGGCGTAGTATCCCGGGGAAATGGCAATTTCGATAAAATGCTTATCAATTTGTAGTCGGATGGCGCGTTCGGCAGACGTAGTTGGTCCTTCCGTTCGCACATGGCGCGGCCGGATATTGAGTACCAACTGTAAATTATGTCCACGAACTTGCCGTGCGTCCAGTGAATATGCTGCGTCGATGAAATTACATCCGCGAATAGGAAATTCCCGATATTGTATGAGCTGAGCCAATCGCTCGGGGTCGTATCCAATGGCTTCACGCCTTAATGTAGGGAAATTCTTCTTTGCGAGAAAGTTCTCTTCGGAGTGTATGCCGATTACGCTGAGAATATTTGCAAACCAGTCGGGCATTATATATTCCGCGACAGCCGCTTGTTGCGCCGGGTTGCGATCCTCCTCCTTCATCGCACGCGAATATACCCAGAGGTAGAAGCACCGTAGTCCAAAGACATAGTACGGTTCGTTCTGTTGCGCTTGGAATATCATATTCCATCCTTCGATGTCTATCGGGAATCCTCGTTTATCCGAGTTGTACTGTATGCCCGGAGGCGGTTGTTTGGTAGTAAACGTCGTTCGTCTCCCATTCGTTGGGGGTACCCGTCGCTTTGCTTCCTCAATCATCGCGTCACGATGAGTCTGCGCGTACTCGTCATACGTAGGGACTCGGGTTAGCGCACCCTCGACCACCGTGCCTGCCTCAACTGGCTTCATGAACACATCTTGTGCTGTCGTGGTGATTAATTTCCCACTACAGTGGTTCGTGTCGTCGGATTCACCTGTATGGTACTGTGACGAAGACACGCTGCTCGGCGTCGCCGGAGTTGGTGCACGCGTGGATGCGCTATACGAGGACGACGGCGTCGTGATTCGTTGAGTCAGCGCGTCGCGCTCGTTGGTCTTTCCGTATCCGCCTCCTCGGGGCGCTTCCTATCTCGGTCTCCCGTATGATACGAGCCCTCTTCTTCAAGTGTACGCGTCCGTCTACGCGCATCGTCGAGAGCGCGCTCTAACGAATCCGATCGTCCACGCTCCCAATCTAGTTCACTATGAGCTCTGGACAGCGCCGCAATTACTTCTTCATGTTCTCTGCGCAGCAGCACGACTTCATCGCATATACGCTTCTCCATCTTTTCAGCGACGTCGCGATCAACTCGAAGTCCCTGTACTTCCTGTCTCAAACGTCGCAGCTCATGCTGCTCGTTGCTCAAATCCTCTCCCCCGCGAGCATCTTCGATGCATGCAATAGTTTCTATCTGCTCCGAGTTGAGCTCACCAGGTTCCATATTATTTGCCATCATTACCTCTCCGCTTTCTTGCGACGTCTCAAAATCCAGTGTCTCTGGTACATCGTCCAGATTGAGCGGGGTAAGCGGGGAATCTAGTGGGTCTGGTCCCGGGTCCGAGGCATCCGAGTAGTCCAATAGCTCTTCTTTATCGATCGGTGTCTGCCCGTCGGGCATTTCCACGTCCGCAGGAACGTCCAGTTCCATTCTAGTCATATCAGACCCAAGCGTAGTAGTGTTCAGATCATCAGGAGCATCCTCCACTTTTTCAGAGCTGGCCATATTGGCCGTGAAGGTTTATGGGGGGAAACGAGACGAGTCCCAGTGTGCGCTGGCAGTGGTTAAATACCAGTGAAAAAGCTGAGCTAAGCGCCCTGCTTCCTTATTTTCCCAGTCTCACGCTGGCTACACTTCTTGGTCTAGACCGTGTCGCGGTCACATGTTCGTTTCCCAGATTTATCGGCTACTCTTGTTTGTTGTCCGCCGAGTCAATTCATCCGCGATTACGACGCGATCTTTTTCGACAGTTGTTGCCATCTCTTTACTCCATGCAACGCATAGTAATCATCTAGTGCACTGAGTAATTTCACCGCGTTAAACGGTTCCCACGTCATGTCTCCCAAATTCCACTTAACGTGGAACTCCACGATATTGTCTGTCCATCGATGCGCTACTATCGCATCTACATACCACTCATCCTCGGCTGGCGCACCGAAATCATAGGGCCCAGGTTGAGCCCGGTTTGGAAACAGATTGTCGCAACTTTCAACAAATGGTCTGAGTAAACTCACGTGAAATCGATTATGCACTCGTCTCGCGGCGAGCACTTCCGGTAATTCCAATTCATAATCTGAACAGTGCGGTAGCGCCTTCTGCACTCGATATGGACCAACAAATTTTGGTAACAGTTTAGTTGCTCGTCCCTTGGGAAGAGCGAGATTCTTGGTGGATAAATACACCAGCGTCCCTGCTTCAATCACAGGCTCTGCACTACGGTGCCGATTCGCTTGAATAGTAGAGAACACGCGCGACGCTATAATTGCATCATGTGCTTCCGCCAAATTCAACAATGCTTGTTCAGCGAACATCTGAACTCCCCGCGGTAACTTGCGTGCGGTGGAGAATTCTCGAATCATCGAGGGCATGTACCCATTATTCAATTCAAATGGTGCGAACCCAGTGGACGCACTGATGCTTGAGTTAATAGCAAATTCTACCATTGGTAGTTTATCCACCCAATCTTTCTGATCCGGGCTTACCACTGATCTCAATATCTGTCCCACAGATCGGTTGGCCCGTTCCGTGGCTCCGTCTGTTTGCGGATGGAACGAAGTAGACATAAGTAACTTGGCGCCAAGCAATCGGTGCACTTCGCGCCACCACGCCGATGTGAATTTGGAATCTCGGTCCGAGACAATACTTCTTGGCAATCCGTGCAATCGCACGATCTCACGAATGTAAATATACGACAGTTCAGTCGCTTTGGTAACCGTGTTCACCGGGATGAGATGTACTTCACTCGTCAACCGACACATCACTACCCAGACGTAGTCGTATCCTTTAGACTTTGGAAACGGCCCCAAAAAGTCCATGGATATCGACTCCCACGGTTTGGTAGGAATTGGCAGCGAATGTAATTTTCCTGCTGGTGCCATGTTGCTAGTCTTGCTGACTTTACATGTAGCACAGCTGTCGCAATATTTATGCACCTCTTTAGATACACCAGGCCACCAGTACCACCGTCGGAGGTAATCTCCACTGCGTTGCGGTCCAAAATGACCCAAGCTTTCATGTGCTTGTTCAATGAGCATGCCTCGGATGGTATGCTCCCCCAGTTTAGCGTTGGGAATACAAAGCACGTCTTCCCCGCCTCGATTACGGGAATAAATTAATCCCTCAGTCAGGGTAAACATAGAAAATGATTTTGCATCATTCACAATTTTGGCAAAAAATGGATCGTTGCTGTACCCCGTTTTTATAGCGGTAATTAGCGGATCCTGTAATACAGGTGGCGGTCCCACAGTGTCTCCACGCGTCCGTGACTGAAATACAGTGGGATCATCTTGGAGAGGCCTCTCCCACTCAATTACAGGTTCCGGCTCCTCAGCCGCATCCATTACCGCAACCTCCCTGTCGCGGGGTTCCATTGCATTACGCAACCGTGCACTCCGTCTCACTGCAGCCAGCAGTTCACTGGATCGAGCCATGTCGGTCAAAATTTCATCTTTACGATCGAAGGTGATATCTTCTAAATTGGGATCCAGTCGTACATCGGCATTCACATAATGATGTGATTCATGTACTTCATCCCATTCATCATTTTCATAATATCGAGACAGGCAATCTGCGCCTTTATTGAGTTCACCCTTGATATATCGAATATCAAAATCAAATCGTGACAGATACTCCATCCACCTAGTCTGACGGCCATTAAGGCGGCGTTGTGTTTTGAAAAACTCCAACGCTTTATGGTCGGTAACCACATGTACCCGATATCCCATTAATTTATCTTCCCATTTCAGGAGTGCTTCCAGTATCGCAAGAGTCTCTTGCTCAAATACGCGGTAATGATGTTGCGCCGAGGTAAACTTTTTCGACATAAATCCCGCGGGCCGGCATGTTTGCCAAGTAGGTCCCTGACCGTACATGGCCCCGACTCCGGAGACTGATGCGTCACAGATAACCCAAATTGGTTCATCTATTGTAGAATCAATAGGGCGGAGTATCGCTGTGCGACAGCAAATGTTTTTAATATTTTCAAAACAAGATTGGTGCAGTGGTCTCCACGCGAACAACGCGCCATTGCGCGTCATTGCTGCGAGCGGCCCTGTATACGCCGTAATATCTGGCAAAAATTGTGCAATGTACTGCACGAGTCCCAAGAATCGTTGAATATCGTGGTAATTTCGTGGTTGTCGCCACTCGCGAATGCGTTGCATTTTATCTGCATCAGCGTGCAACCCGCGGTCGTCAATCACATGCCCGAGGCAGTCCATCCTTTTAGAATATAAATCGCATTTCTCCTTCTTGAGGTAGAAATCATTTTTTCTCAGTGTGTCAAACACTTGTCCAAGGTGCCTCTCATGCTCCTCAATTGAGTTTGAATAGATGAATATATCATCGAGGTATACATGGACGAACCGTCCAATAAATTCCTGAAATACCATTGTCATGATTCTTTGAAATGTTGCCGGAGCGTTGCAGTCGCCTATCTGCATCGTATGGCTGACAAATGTACCATACACTGTCGCAAATGCGGTCTTCCATACATCTTCTCCGATTATCCGGATCTGCTCATAGGCATCAGACATGTCTATCTTCGAGCGGTATTTAGCTCGTGCGCAATCCATGCGTATTTGATCCTGGTCTGGGAATGGAGTCACATCTTTTAGCGTATTCTCATTCCGCTTTCGGCAGTCTATTGCAGTACGCAATAATCCCGTCTTCTTTGGGATACACAACATTGGGGCGGCCTGATCGGTCTGTACCGCTTTCCACCATCCTGCACGGACATACCGGTTAATTTTGTCGATCAACTGTTCCTTCATTGCATCAGGACAACGGGGTAAATGATAATGATAGCTCTTTTTCTCGTCTATCAGTGGAATGCGGTGATTGACTGCTCTCAGAGGAGGCATTTTTTCCGGTACTCCGGACATTATATCCACGCTCAGCTCCATCCACCGTTCCCGGAGCCGAGGAATATCTTTCTCGGTGTATTTCAGCTTTCCAGCTTTCATCTCTGCTAACTGATGCTCAGTTGCCGCATGAAACACCTCCGTAATGCGGTCTCTCATCGCATTGGTGATTTCCAGCTTTCTGGTGCTGCCCGCTTCTACTTTAACTGTAGGAGATGTGTGCCCGGATGGGCTGCGTCCCTTTCCCTGGTTCCCCAGGCGTCCTGGTTGGACCGTATTTTCATGTTGCGTAGGAAATCTCACACGGGAGAATTCTTGTAGTACTTCCGCATAGATGTCGCCATCTTGTGTGGTGATCTCACCCACGTCTTCCAGTATGACTGGGAATTACCTGTTTTGGTGGCCAGCCTATCTGCATCGCAGTCATCCTCCGTGTCGCTATCTCCATCTTCCACAGTTACTGAGCCCAGCCTAGTTTGACGAATGGTCCGTGATGGTTCTGCCATCGTTGATCCAGGGGACGCGGCCACGTGATGGTCCGTGTCCGCCTCCTCAAGTCATTCGGACTTGCTGGCATAGCGCGCCGCATTGCGTCGCTCCACTCCGCCGTTTCTTCCATAGCGGACAATGTTGGTGCTGGAGTACCACGTATTCGTATCGTATTTTTCTCAAAGTCGAGTGATATTCCATGCTTGCGCATATATTTGGTACCGATTATTGCGTCAAATCGGTCCAGGTTTACAACATCCAGGTATTCCTCGGACTTGATTGATCCATATTTCACCAGAGCAGTCGCTCCATAATTAATTTCGAGCGGCTGCCTGCCGTTCCCAATTGCAAATTAATTGCAGATTCGAGTGGAAACACTTTCATTTCCGATATTCGGGCAAAATCTGGACTGCACGTATCCGTTGTACATCCCGAGTCAAACAAGGCAAAGGCCTTATGTCCATTGATGTCGACATATGCGGTTAAACAGAAGTTATCCTCTTTCTTACGCACCGGTCTCGGCTTCGCCGTTTTGGATCGGCGTAAATATATGTTCCGTGTTTTAGACAACACATTACGGTCTCCAGCCGCAAATAGGAACTCCTCTACTTCCGCAGTATCCTGCTGATCAATAATATGGTTAGCCATTTCCTTGGCAAATTTCTCGAAGTCATTATGATCCATAAATTCCTCCGCAGGCCATTCATCGCACGTCCCAAATAGTCCCGTATGACAGCGGGCCATTTGTCTCGCACGGCATTTTTTGTCATCACTCTTGCCTACCCTGGCGCGGCAAGTCAGCCAAATGTCCAGCCTGGGATCTGTCGGATGCGTATGCATCTCGTCGCCGGTAAACAAATACCCGCATCTCTCGTCATTATCACTCAGCGAATACTCGCTGTACGCTTGTAGCGTATATCCTCCTTCGAGGTATATCCTGACTCATCTTCTTCATGCGCTTCCCGCATTTGCTCCGACGGTGCAGCGGGTACTCCACGGGATCGGCCAGATGAACCGGGCTCCTCGTTATCTGAATTGTCATTCACAATATCTCGTTGCGCAAACAATTTAGGGCCCTCGGTCTGCGGGCATTCGTTCTTATAGTGTGGGCCTCCACACTTAAAACATGATATCGCCTTCTTAGGCATCTGCCCTGCAACAGCATTTGTTGTCTGTTTCTCTGCTCTCGGTCTTCCTCCCCCATCGTAACCCGCAGGTTTCGATGGACGCACCGACGCTCTAGCTTCGTCCCGCTTGACAAAGCGGAACACTCTCTTCTGAAGCTCCTCTCGCCGCACACCGCGTGGAGCTTCTCTCACTTCCGCCACCGTCTCTGTTCGAGTTCTTGTGCTCTGTTTCACAGGTGCTCCCCGGTCTCGCTCGCGCGCGGCTGCATACCGTTTTTCCACGCTATTCTGCCATTCATAGTTGACTGCACAGCGCAGTATCTCCTGATAGTGCAATATTCCGCCGTCACGTTCCGACGTATCAAAAATTTCACCATATCAGCGGGCAGTCGTCCCATCAGCTGATTTTTAAATGTATATGAGTCGGGCCTTCGAACCATCCGGTTCGCACACATCACTAGCTCATTATAGAATCCAGTGACGCCAATTTCTGGCGAATACTCGTACGCCAGAATTGTTCTGTCGCGTTTTGTACACATGCCGTGTCAATAAACTGGTCAAACAGACCAAGTATCATCTGTAAGTGCGTCCAGTTTTTCTGTGGACGTTGTATCCCGTTAACACGGGTATCATACCAGTCTTTCGCTGCTCCCGACAGATATAAACTATGCAGTCCTTTGCGTCTTTCCTCGTGCTCGGGCCCTCCCAGTCCCATAATTTGCATCCATTGCACCATACATGATATATGGTTCTCAAAGACTTTTAAGTCTTTGTTGCCGTTGTATTTATCCGGCGCAGGGACCTTCAGGTTCCTATTCACATCAAATAGATTGCTGGGCGGGCTTGCTTTGGCCAGCATCGAATTATAATAGGTCACGAATGGCGCGTGCAAAGTATTCTTCCACCGCTCCTGTTGTTTTACTGGAATACCAGCTAAAAATGGATCTCCTGCTTCGCACAAGTGCATTCTATCGCGCTGGCTTGCGCTCGGGTGATGCTTTCGTCGCCCATTCCGGGCCAATCGTTTTTTACGATCTCGCTCCGACTCGCCCGGATTTCGGCGAGGAGTATTTGGTGATCCTCTCGGTCCATATGGCTCGCCATCTGGTTCACTGGACGACGGAAGAGTCTGATGGAGGTACTCCTCCTGCAGCAGCAGCAGAGCGTCCTGTCGATCGCTCTTCACGCTTGGCGGTGACCTCTGAGATCACATCTCCTGGGTCCTGTTCCCAAGCCGAATCGGATTCATACGAGAATGCGCCTACATGCGATGTATCAGAGTAATTATGACTCTCTGCATGGTCGTCCGAACGTTTCTTCTTTATTGACTCCGATGCATTGGTATGTTCACCGATATTGTTCTGGTGATTAACTACTGGCATCGCCAGCGCTTTAGAGCTCGACTCTTTCTTGAGCACCTCAGGTACACTCGGTGTCTTGTTCTCTGGCTTCGATGACAGATGAATCTTCTGATCTGTGGCCACTGAGAGGATTCGGCCGTTGGTCCTCCTATACTGGGTTGTTTCCCGTGGGAGGCCGGCCCCTTGTTCTCCGAACGCGATCGCACTGGCTCTTCCGAGCGGCTGTATTTTATATTGTGGGTTCCACCCCGTGTTCCTACAGAACTACCGCGACTGCGGGCCGATGCCATTTCAAACGGAATGCCTTGAGCATCCCATGAAATGCCTTGATCTTCAATCCCGGACTTGCCGGTTGCTTTTATCTCCGCATTGCGGTATCGTTGTAGAATAACGCGATGAGAAAAGGTATGCGTGATTCGCTGCCGAGGTACCGCCGGTCCATCATCCTCACTATCACTTACCGTCTCCACCGTGGCTGGTCTGCGTTTGCGATGTCCTTGTGTCGGATCCATTGCAGGCCTTGGGGTCCCCGTCCGTGGCCCCTGGGAGTATTGTGACTGCGATCCACGCTTTTCTACTTGCTTGATCGCCGCGCTTTCCTTGTCCAACGCCTGTTGGGCCTTTGCTAGGCGACGGCGTCGACTATCTAATTCCTCCTGCTCTTTAGCAGCAATCGACTCCGCCAACTCACGGTCTGCTTCCATCTGCGCGATCTGCGCCTGTACTTCCGTGGCGAACGCATGGTCCTCCGACACGCGCATGGCCAGTAGCTCATTCGCATTGCGTATCAGGGCCGCTTGTCGGCGCTTGAATTCTAGCGAGTTTTCCGTCGTATGACGTTCTCGTTCCAGCGCAGCGTACGCTGCTCGCAGGTTAACATCGTCCCATACAGGAGGACGCCATTCATTGTAGCTACGTTCTGTAGCACCGCGATCTTCCAGGCTACGGCGAGCGGCCTCATGCACTTCTGCAGATTCTATAGAAGACGCTCGAGTGCGTCTTTGTTTCTCCGCTCTCCGCGCGGCGCGCAGTACCTGATCTGATTCTCCACCATCGGTGGCACTGAAGTCCAAAGGCTCGGCTACTTCTCCGGCTCGAGGTGGGTCAGTAAACTTACGCACCTTATCACCCCGACCCGAGCTCGTCCTTACTGACAGACGAGACGGGTCCAGGTTGCGGTCCAGGTGCCAAGATGGTTCAGACGCCGCATCGCGGCTGATAATTACATGGTCTTCGTCGCTTGCGATATCCTTGTGTAGAGCCGAGTCAGAAGTCGCTTTACGGCCAGGCGTGTTCCCTGGTACGGGACTAGATCTTACAGATCGCGATAACAGCTCGTTAACATATTTTTCGCTACGCGACGGAGTAATTGGAGGCAGTGGTGACGATTCCACGCCTCCCACTCTCACGGACTGCCCATCGTGGGATGTCCTCCCACTTTCCTCTCTGGCTACGTCCAGTACGGTGTCGGGTGGCTCAGCCGCCGCCTTCGCCCGGCGACCTCTTCCCGACGGGCCAGGCTCTAGGTCAGGTCCAATGGGAGCTTTTTTCGAGACAGCTGTCTTTTTAGACGCCTGCTCGCGTTGTTTTTTCGCCTGTTTACCCATTGTCAATGGAATCTAGGCAAAACGAAATATTTGTATTTTACTACAACAATAAAATCGTCGATCTCGACGATGTCGATATTTTATTTTCGCACCCCACAAGTTTAGTGGGTTCAAAAAAGTGTTAAGATTCTTCCACGCTTAACGAGGGACTCGTAGTGAACCTGCACAAATCAATATATTGAAGTGCGGGTACGAGTTGTAGTGTTTAAGAGTGTAAGAGTTAAGTTGTCTACTAGTGTTTGTAGACTGCTCTTTTATACGGCTTATAGCCGTCTGTGTTAAATAAGTAATTATAAGTGCAAATATGCACTTCAAATAATAGGTCTGCTGGTCAGCAGACCGAGTTAGGGGCGTTAGCCGTCCGGGGTCTAACAGGGCTCCTCCTGTGCTCGAGCGGGCGGCATGATGCACCGAGGCCGATGTGGGCGGGAGTCTGTATGCGCAAGCCGTGGGCTTTCAACTCCATACCGTGAAAAGTTAAAATTTTCAACTGTAAACTGCAATAGTCGTGAGATGACACCGATGAGAGCAAAAAAAAAAAACACGAGCAACGAGTGCGAGTTGGGGGCAAGAGAAAGACCAAACCCTCTTGAAGACGGATTCAGCCTTTTGTTCTTGTTTCATTCATAAATTGAAAGAATTTCAAAATCCAAGTGCGAATTGTGAAAGATACTATGTTGACAAGCTGGGCTAGAAATCCGAAGGTATGATGAGTAATTCTCGTTCTCATTTTCCATACTCTGTGCATACAATATTCATTACCAGTCGAATCAATAGCCTAGAAGTAAAGTAAGCATATGATATGCTCGTCTCAATACTCGTCCCCAACGCACCAATGACAAAACTCATGCCCCACCCCTCTTCCGCGCCATGACTCCTCGCCCTCGCACGCATCCAGACACCCTCCCCATCCCCTTCCTCCTCATCCAATCTACTGCGTAATTATCCACATCCAGTTACGCGCCATCATGCCCATGCGTCGCACCCGACGACGAGTGCTCCGACAGCGCGACCGTGTCCGGCCCATACGTGAACCTCGCGCGCACAAGCCCAGTCGGCGGCGCGCCCTCCGATTTGGCGCGCACATGGTACTCCGACACCGAGCGCGAGAACGGATACACAGCCATGGAGCGCGAGAAGGGGGACCCTTCCACGCGCGGGGTGCCGACCTCCCTCCCGCTGCGCTCGTCGGCCCCCTCCGCATCGTCCTCGCAGGATTACACGCTCAGATACTTACTTGCCCGGATATTCGAACGGGTACGGCCCGGAACGCGGGGGCACCACTTCCTCGCCCGATCCTGCGACTCAAGCTCAGGAGATGTAGATGTAGACGCACTGGACGAGCCCGAAGTCGACGTTCCCCTCTCCTTCCTCTCCTTCGTCCTCGTGCTCCGCCTCCCCCCTCACGCGCAACGAACTCGGACACCTCCGACGCCAGCGACTCACTCGACCCCGAGCGCAAGGGCCCACGGTCTCGAAGAGGACGCAGATAGCGTCGCGCGCATCGCGGGTTCTCCTTCCTTTCCCCCGCCCTTTCCCCTTGCCTCTCTTCCTCATCGCAGAAAGACGAGACGACGTCCACACCCCGATGCGAGCCATGCACTGACCCGACTCCGGGTGCTGCTGGTGCTGCTGCCGATGCTCCTGACGCCCCTCCCAAATCGCCCCCGCCCGCTCGAACGTCTCCCACACCCACCCGCCTTGCCAAGGGGCGTAGACGCCGAGCGCGGGATCTGCGGGCGCTCCCTGGTCTTTGCGCCCCCTTCCTTCATCCTTCTCCTCCTGCCCCGCCGCGGCAGTATTCACGACGTCAAGATCAGACTGGGGCTCGCGTTCTCCTTTGCAGCGCCTCATAGCCCTCCCCCACGCGTCCCCGCAAGTCTTGTGAAGATCATCCCCGCCGCGTGGGCGGAGAACATCCCGCAGCAGGCGGCGTCGACGCCGAGCGCGGGACCGCCGTGCGCCGCGTGCTTATTCGTGTTCTTGCTCTTGGCTGCGCTCCTGGCTTGCTAAGGGAGGTGCAGCTCCGTGGGGGCGAACGAAGTCGAGATCGACACACACCCCGTCATCCCCACGCGCCCAAGGTTCCCGCTCCTGCCTAAAACCAAAGTCGACTTCGCCCTCCCAAATCGATATCCAGACGCAGTCCCCGACACGATCCGCACCAACTTCTACGCGTCTCTGTCCCTCGCGCTCTTCTTTGTTGTTGGTATGGTCGCATCGAGGAAGACGTAGTTGGGAGGCAGGTGGACGCTGGCAGCGGCGAAGACGCGCGCGACGGAGGCGTGTCCACGGCAGAACATGGGCGTGGAGGAAAAAACATGGTTTGGGTGGAGGTCGAAGAGAAGAGTCTGGGAGGAAGGACAGTCAGCGCCAGTTTAGAGCAACAGAGTAGAAAGACAAAGTAAAAAGTAAGCTAAAAGAAGCGGCAGGGATAAGCGCCAAGAGACGCCGAAAATGCGAAAGAAGAGACAGGCAATGCATATGTTGTAGCACCGACGCAGCGCGGCTATTCTCCACTGCAATAGCAGAGAAGTAGCGGAAGGAAATGTAGTCGGAAAGAAAGAAAGATAAGAGCAAATCCCGCTCACCTCCACTCGAAAGAGAACTCCCCCCTCCGCACATCACTACCTCTTTCCCCCACCGGCAGCACGCGCGCAAAAAGAAAAATGGCGCCGATCCCGCGAGCGCGCGGGTCTGCGGGTACGCCTGCTCCTTGTGTCTTGCGATGACGCGTTGGAGGGGAGATGGGAAGCGGACGAAAGAGAATGGGCGTGGGAACAGGCGGAATCGGCTTGCGAGGAGGCGTGGGGGTGTGTAGGGGAGAGCAATAAAACGGCGGGAACACCGCCGAAAGAGGGGAGGGCGCACCGTACCCGCCCAAAGTCCCGCGCGGAGGCGACGATCGCGCAGCGCTGAGTGTAGGTGACGCGAGGGGCGACAGCGACAGCGGCGCGTGCCCGTGTCCATATCTACCGCGGCAGTGTCCGTGCCTGCCGAAGCACCGTCGGACTCGCCGCCTCCCCGCCCCTCTCTCCTTCGTACGTGTAAACGTAAACTTTGGTGAAAACGTCGGCATCGCGGGGCTGTCCGTGTCCGTGTCGCTTTCCTTCCTCCCTGTCTCCTCCCCCTCCTGGGATCCTTCCGCGTACGGATGCTAGATACCAGCGGCCAAACATCCCGCAAACCCACCAAACGTATCCTTCCCCGCGAAGGCAGAGGCGGAAGATGAACTCAGCGCTTCCGAGACATCGCGGTCCGCACGGTCGGCAACTCGAGCGAGCAGGGAAGCATGTCCTGCACCAGCGAAATTCAAGACAATGGGTGATGCCGCATCAGTCGCCTCTCCAAAACTGGGGACGGTCGGACACTCCGGACGCGCAGCAACACGCGACGGGTGGCGCGGCAGGTGCACTCGCCCGAGACGCAACCGCGCACCCCATTCCGAGCACAGCGTATGTCCCCTCGGCGGCGCGGGTCGACGAAGAGACGGATGGAGGTCTATCCCGAGCCTCTCGCGTTGTTTGCTTCCTTTGTTCTTCGCTGACGGCTTCAGCTCCTTGCAGGTATTCCCGTTAGAGCCTTCCAGCGTAGAGGGGAGAGGCTCCAGCGGTGGGGAGCGAGGAAGGGAAACGTAATATCTTGACCTCGTTTTCAAGTTGTAGGTGCGAGTAAACATTTTATAAAGCCATGAGTCCTCGCTTTAGGCTTCTACACCCAGTACTCGTTCATTCGCAATATCACATAGCGTTGTCGGTTGAGCAGCCATTGCGCAAATCGATTCGTAGAGAAAAGCGTGATTGATCCGGCGACTAGACTGTTGGCCGTTGTCTTCCTTGACTTTACACGACGATGAGCTCAATCGCGGCTTCCACAGGCTCCCCTTCATTCGCTAGCGCCGGCTGCTCTCTCGCTGCCTACTACGCCCGCTCTGCACCACCCTGCTCCCGTCCAAATAATCAGACCGAGGAGCATTATTTCTTGAATATTCAATTTCATTTCCGTCACCCGCAAACGCCAATAAGCGGCTACACGCAGGCCCAACATCTTATAATACGGCCATTTATGAGTCCTAGTTGCTGACTGGTGCTGCCTTGCTCTAGTGCTATCTCTGTCTGTGCTCCCAAGCAACAACTCAACAAAGCAGTGTATATTTCTGCGCAAGATATCTACCGTCTGCAACTTGCCAATTGAATTGCGCGCAGCAATCGAATCCAGTGCTCGAGTGGGCGATAAGTGCGTGCAATTAGTTGCCTACCCTCCTGTCGGCCGTATGAGCACATAGTCTACGCTTCACGACCCGATTATCTTCGTCATTCCCACTGAATGACTCGCACCCGTTCCGAATCCAAGCAACTATTAACCAAAATTTCCAAATGATCCCAGGCTCGCCCTCGGCGCCGCTACTGCCTAAAACCCTTAATCGATATCGAATGCACCGATCTCAGCCAAATCCTTGTACACAATCTGCCTCTCGGACTCGAGATGTTCCTTTATTTTATTTACACTATATCGACAAAAGAAATGTCACATAGTGTTTTCGGTCATTTCTGGGCCAAATCACTCCAAATAAAATGTAGGCATGAACATTTACCAAGTCCATGACGGTATGCACTATTTAATACATATAATTCCTACTTCATTCTGTCAGAATAAAATATTTGAGTGTTTTCCGAAAAATCGAGTCCGTGGAATCACAGTGAGCATAAAAATGGTATATACTATCTGAAAGTACTCGAAAAACCGATCTCATCCATATATTGGTCGACCTACATCCATAAAGTTCTGAGCTCACAATACCTCTGGCAAGTTGGTCACTTTAGCATTTTTTGAGCAAAAATGCTAAAAATGGCCAACTTGGACGTCACACCTTGAGCTCAGAACTCTGTGGATGTAGGTCGACCAATATGTGGATGAGATCCGTTTTTCGAGTACTTTCAGACAGTATATACCATTTTTGTGTTCACTGTGATTCCACGGGCTCGATTTTTCGGAAAACACTCAAATATTTTATTCTGACAGAATGAAGTAGGAAATATATGGATTAAATAGTGCATACCGTCATGGAATCGGTAAATTCTCATGCCTACATTTTATTTGGAGTGATTTGGCCCAGAAATGACCGAAAACGCTATGTGACATTTCTTTTGTCGATATAGTGTATGCCGGAGCTTATGATCTGCTACTCTGCTCGCATCCCTTTTCCTCAACAGCGCCTATTCATTCAATCGATGTGCCCCTAGAGCTACAGCGTACACCGAGACGGAACGCTAACGTCGATAGTTCGGCAATACAGCACAGTTTGATAAGCCTCTTACCTCTGGCCCTACTGGCACTCATTTTATTGTATGTTCGTCCTCTTCGTACCGTCTCTTCATCTCTTTCCATAGAGTATGTGCGTATCCACACTCATCTTGAAAAATACTATCTACCCTCGACGCTGCGCGCCTCGAAAAAAAGGGAACGAAAAATAAATCAGCAAAAGTTTTCTGGTTCCATAAACATCACCCGACCCCGAATCGAACGGGGGACATTAGTCTCCTGACTACACCATACGAGTTTCAGGACATTTGTAACAGGTGCACACCATGTGCCATCGGGTGGTTGCCTCCCTTCCATAAACTTGAACTAGTCTACTTCCTTTTTCCTGGCTACTCAATTATCACATTACCGTACTGTACTGTACTGTACATCCCTGTGTCCCTGTATCCACCCACTTACAATAAAACATGCATGGATTGCGTACAGAACGAAACGAAGAAATACAATAAAATACAATGTACCGATCGCGAAGCTCTGAAAAAAAAGAAAACCAGCATCAACATATATCACCCGACCCGAATCGAACGGGAGACTTCCTGCTTGCCGGTGATAAGACAGCACACTACAGCTAACAGGTGCACATCATGTGCCTCAGGTACTTGTTTATCTCTCAACACAGGGTTATTATATAGGTGAGAAATTTATACTTAATTTCAAGCTGGCCCGTTGCGATTTCAACCCCGGTTTGTCTCCAACTCAGATGTTCATGGGCAAACACAAAAATTCACTACTTCTCACGAATACAAAAGTCTGAGTGAGCAGAAGCAAATCGAACCAATCGCGAAAGAAGGCTGACAAGGAACAAAAAAGGGGAGAAAAAAAATGCAAGTCACGAACACTCATCACCCGACCCCGAATTGAATGAGGGACTTCCTGCTTGCCAGTGATGTAACGGAATGCTGCAGGTAATAGGTGCCTGCCATGTGCCTCTGGTGCTTACCATCCTTCAACTCAGGTTTGTTATATAGCTCAGAAATTAATTCCAGGCTGGCGTGTTGAAATAGAACGAGTTCAACCTCGGTTTGCCTCCTACTCAGATGAATGTTGAATACAAAAAATTCAGCATGTGTCCAGGATACAGAAAATCTAGTACTGTAAAAGTATATCAAATCAACATAAAAAAAAACAATTTCCCGCGATGGAGACGAGTTGCGCCGACGGACCCAGTGGTGTACAGCATTTTCCTCACAATTTTTTGCTCAATTCATAAATGTCACCAAGATGATGCCCTAAATACTCATTAAATGCCGTACCTGTGCCGCAGTTCAAAGGGCGCAGGGCCATGATGAGCTTAGGAGAAAGAGATTGGAAAGAGACCAACAAAGTGCGCAGTATCATACTATCATATTGTCATGAAATTTTCCGACTACTACCACACGCCAATCTCAACATTATTCTGCCATACAATTCCTCTTGGGAAGCCTCGGGGACATGAGCCACCGCAATGATGAGCGACCGATTGCGGTCCTTGATCAACTGTTCGATGACTGCTTGTATGTCCTGGATATGGACTAACCGATTGAGCTCACATTTGAGTTGTTTTGAATGGTTTAGAGGGATGGGGCCTGATCATACGAGGTTTGCGTTCCAAGTCAGCATGTGTCCTGGCTGCAGAAAGGGGAAACAAAGTCCAGGATGCCGCTATTGGTCAGACCGTACCATTATTGTGGGGCGTGGCATGTGGCATAGAAACGTATGTGAGGTGCAAAACCGGAAAAACTCGAGAATCGGGAAATAATAGTGTCCAGTGGATAACATATTGTTGGTACAATGGTTGGACAGGTTGTGCACACGATATGGAAGGTCGGACAGTGGTTGCAAGCTGAGCGTGGTTGATGAGAATCCTAATTTGGTAACCTTGATTCCCAATTTGGATGGACAGGTGTTTCATATGGTCAAGGTGAGCTCAGTTGAAGGGGCCATGAGGCGGGGTGCAGGGCATAGCACAGACATCAGCCTCACAGCATGTTGAACATGTTTGCGACGTGTTTCGGACGCCTCGGCAAAGGAAATGCCTTGAAGAATACCCCAAGGAAAAATGTGCCTGGTCCTAGAATTGAGAGGATTTACCATACAGTTCATATTCCCAAAATGTATCTCCTGTGAGCTCAATGATAGGGTGCTTGAGCTGGAAATTTGATTCTTTTTATGTCAGGAATTGACCTAGGTTGTTCCCAGACTCGAAACTGATGTAGTCTCTTATAAACAGACGCTACAACAATAGAGTGCTCATACCTCACATGTTGTACTCTGTCGAAAAGGTTGATGCATCGATCGATGGCCGCGTTATTACAAATCACAAAAACAATTCGGATGCTGGTATGCATTCCAGAACAAGTTTTTTCACAAATATGAAGTATTTATTAGCATAAATTGAGCAACTTTTTCACCTAACTCATGGCGGCAGAGTCGAAGAACCAGGAGTTTGAACTTTGATGGCTCAACAGATGACATAATCTGCTCTTTCTATTCCGCGAGAATGGAAGTTGAAAAATGGAAATTTGAAGATGTATTTGGGGTCAGACATGGGTTTAAATCTCCTTTCTCTCTCAAAGGATGGGGGTCCTGGAAGTGCTAAATAGGCATGGCAAAATTTCAAACTCCGATGATTATATAATAATGTGGCCACCAAACACGGTGGTGCGGTTAACAACAGACTGAAACCGACAGGCAGTTAGTTGTTTTGGGACGGCTCTGTCGCAAGATCTGGGTGAGTTTTGGCTAGAGCAGCGAAAAGACCCCATTTTAGAAGGTCTTGAATAAGGGGATGGGAAAGTGGTATGGGTTGGGTATGGGAGAGGTTGTGGGGGATGAAATGTTCATTGGAAGGGGTAGAATGCATCCCGTAAACAGCAGAATATTCGAACAACAGCGTTATACCTGGAGCATGAGTTTAACAGTGGCTGTTTCTTGCAGCGTAACACACCTAGCTGTAAATCAAGATCTAAATCTGCAAAATTGCACCAGAAATTAGAATCATGTCATGCACTGCTTCTGAATAAAGGGGAAAAGGCCTGGCAAGTCTGGATGGCAGTACTCTGTTGAATCACTGATTTTCATCCTGGAAGTTGTATTCCAATTGACACTTTTCATGTTTTGGTTGCCTGAGACACGTATGAGGGTATTCCAAGGTGTTCATGAAGAAAGTTTCAGGCCAACATATTTAATTGGAGCAAGATTTGGAATATGACCTCTCAGTGAAGCTGGCCCTGGGGGCCATTTTATGGGCCAAAACATTCCAAATAAATGTTACGTAGTCTTGAAATTACCATTTTTGGCCACCTGCAGAATGGAATATCCACCTCACACCTGTATAGCCCAATAACCCCCCTAGTTAGCGAAGGAGCTATATATGGTATCCCTCGCTAACTAGGGGCGATTTAAGCAACATGCCTTGGGTGCAATAAATATGCCTTAATTCACACCTGCTTAGCATGCTCACACCACAAACAGACGGCGGGGCAGGCGCTGTCCCATCAAAGCGTCGTCGCTGCCATCAAAGATGGGCGGCGACGTCGTTTCCCGCCCGTCACACACCATCCCATCACTCGCATCAAAACTCCCGCCTCGCCTGCCCAACTCGCGCGTTCCGGCCTCAAAATTCACCGTAATTTCACGAAAAAATTAGAGTATATTCCTACATACAATTGCTACACATTTATGTACAACTCTCATTTTACCCCATTCATCTAGCTTCAATATATTCAATATATCTCTTGCAAGGGCTATAAAGTGCCAATAAAGGACTTAGAATTCATAAGTAAATACATGGAGGGTCACAGGAAGCAAGCATAGTGTATCAAAATAAAAGAATAGGCCATATCAACCACCATAATAGACAACAGCACATCACATTGAAGATTCCGAGGCGCGTGCCTTCACGCCTGCGCCACCGCCGCTGAGGCGGTCTTCTTTTTGTGCTTCAGGTGTGGCTTGGGTTGTTCGCTTGCACCTATGCCCACCGTGGTGCCCTCGTTATTCTTCTTTGCGCACGCCCTGCGCACCGGCTTCTCAGCCCCATCCACATCACCCGCTGCCCTCTTCCTCTTCTTCGTCTTCGTGGCGAGGGTGTTCGTCGTGGCCATTGTGGTGTTTGTCATGACAGAGAAGACCATCATTAAGGGCCCGGCACTAGTGGCGCTGCTCTGCGCTCCAGTTGGGATAGCCGATGGCGGGGACATAATGTCGCCTGTGCCCTCGTACCCCGCCGATATCCCACTGTTCACATGTGCAATGGGTACGGGTCCGACGCTGACATCTGCGCCTGTCGAGTCGGACGCATTGACCCAGCCGTCTTTGCGATTCGAAGTGTTGATGTGCCAAAGGGCGCCGTCGTTAGTAAAGTCAAGGTCGGTTTGGGGCGCGAAGAGGAAGGGGTCGAGGGGTGCATCAAAGTCCATCCCCGTGAAGTCGAAGGGATCAAATGTCGGGTCGTACACAAACTGGGGTCTGAAACCCACGCTGGAGACCGGGGCAAATGTGCCGGGAATGAGGCGACGACGGCGGCTGCAGCGGGGGTTTCAGCGGGGGAGCGGCACTGGGGAACGGCATGCCAGGGAAGGAGCAGCGGCAATGGCTGCAGTGGAGGCCTGCGTAGCAGGAGCGGTGAGTTGCCCGCCGCTGACATCGCCTACGGGAGCATGGGGATGGAGGGCGGGATGGCAGACGTGTGTGCCGCCCTCTGGCACGACGTGTCATCCTTGTCCTCACCC
Organism: Mycena leptocephala; assembly: GCA_029378395.1. NCBI lineage: Eukaryota > Fungi > Basidiomycota > Agaricomycetes > Agaricales > Mycenaceae > Mycena > Mycena leptocephala. The sequence continues at coordinate 120,265 of JARJLF010000680.1, read as the reverse complement.
TCATCCTCATCCTCGCTCTCGTCCTCGCCCACCTCGTCCTCTTCGGATTCGCTGGCTTTGGTGTTCTTTTTCTTGTTCTTTTTGGCCGAGGTCCGCGCAGCTTGTCTTTGTCGCTGTGCGGCTTGCGCTTCTTCACAGCCCTGGACTCACGCAGCTCCTCGACCTCCACTGCTGTTGCCTCGCGCTGCGACTTGGTGAGCGAGACCCAGGCCATGGATCCATCCCGCAACTTGTCGATGAGGCGCCATAAATCAGCGGCGGGGATCTTCGAGGGGCAGGTGATTGCGATATCTTTGGGCCAACTGGCCAACTCCACCCCGAGTGTGTGGACGACCCCTATCTTGTAGTTTGCCCATGGGATTTGCATGTCGTCCTTGCCCGTAATTTTCCCTGTATGATTACAATGAGCCTTGACTCCTTTGTGCGATTCAGCACAACGTACAGAATCCCTTGTGCACAAGGTCCCCAAATGCTGCACGCAAAGCGTGGAGCTCATTGCTGTTAGCTATGCATTGTTAACTAGTTGATCAATGCCAAAGTAACAGGACTTACATTTGTTGCGGTTAACAGACCAGAGCTCGAACTTGCGCATGAGATCCAACGGCTCAATCTTGAAGGCGTCCTTAAAGAACTGGCGGGCATTGTCGCTGTCGACGTAGCAAGGCATAGTTGTGTCGTCGGGTGCCCGCAGCTGAACATCGCGAACCCGCACGTACCAGTGCGCGAATGGAGATTGATGAGCTACAAAAATTAATAAAATGAAGGGAGTGGACAGCACAGCATACCACGCACCACTTTTCCAACCTGATTACCAGTCTGCGAGGCGTCCAAACCCACCGCCTTGTTTGTCGCGCGAACGCCGTGGTCCCTGAGGTCCTTACTGTCCACGAGCTGCTCAATCAGCTCGGCCTTCGCGTCCTCGGAGAGGGAATCCCTGTAAGCGCAGTACTCTGCTCCCTTGAGGTCGATGTTGCGGACGTTGCTGGCGTCACCGTCTGCAATGACGCATTAAAAATGAAATAAATGACTGTAAGATTACTTACTTTCTCTAGCCTTCTTGGAAAGGTCGTGTGCGATCGCATTTTTGAGGCTGGGTGCGCGCTTTTTTGTGTAGCGCACGCTGTTCTCCAGGACTTGGCGAATATAGTTCTCGGTTTTCGCGTAAGTCGCCGCGAGTTCCGTGATGTTTTCCTCGCGCTTCTGGAAAATCTCCTTGAACTTTTCTTCAAGCTCGAGGTCAGCTTCAAGTCGCTGGGTGGCCTTCTCTTTCCTGGAGTTTCTTTGGGCCTGGGATTCATTGCGTTGTCGTGGTTGTTGGACAGGCTTGTTCGGGTTACGTGAGGCGTGGGTAGACAGCTTCGGCAGCATCGTTGACAGTGGCGTGGGTGGCGGAGGAAGAGTGGCGATCAACCTATAAACAAACTGTGCCATGACTTCTTGACAGAAGCTGTCAGGAAGTTCACGGCAGTCCTCCTATCTCATTAATATGATGCTTACTTTCGATCCAATAGCTCAGTGGTTAAGGCGTCTGATCTGTAGAAATAGTGATATATCTACAACTCAGCATCTTAACCCCTGAGCCATTGGGTCTTTTGTTCGACCCAATGGCTACGCAATTTTTTTGCAATGTTTGACCTTGACTTTTTCTTGTCTCAATTTATCTTTTCTTTCTTTCAATGCCCACAGTCCATTGCAAATCTCTTTTCCAATTTTCTCAATTTATTTTACCAATAGACCAGCAAAGAAATTCATTTAAAATAAAAAATAAAACACAAGTGTACGCGGATTAAAATCAAGAGATCACAGCTACGTTGTAAGGCCAGCAGCAGCAAGAAAGGTCCAGATCTCGTTCTCATTGTAGCCGTACGTGAGCTCGCCGCCCGACGTTGACCGCAAGACGGCGAGAGCGCAATCGCTATAAAGAAAACAGAGCAAATTCAGTCAGTCAAGTTGCACATTGACGACAGGACACGTTTACCTGTCCTGAAATACGCGCTTGTGCCCACTCACAGCTTACATCTTGGGCATCGCCTGCACGCCTTGCGGAAGGACACGTCGTTGCGCGCTGTTCTCGTCGAGGAACACCCAGATCTCCGCCGCATTGCGGCTGAATGTGAGCTCAGCGCCGGGAGTGCACCTGAAAAGCTCATGGGCTTTTTGCCTGAAGGTGAGAGGTCAGCAAGGCTGCGTGCACTAGGCAAGGTACTCACCTGTCTAAAAAAATGCTTTTATGACCACCCACGGCATACAGCATCTGCGCTGGCACCAGCGCTATGGCCTCGGGCGCTGTGGCGCGCGCGCAGCGTCCCCACGGATGAGTGCATCTGGGCCCAAGACACGCATAAACAGCTGACGCATGCGCTGCGGGCTCAGGACCCCCGGCGGGGGCCTGAAGTTGGCCAGGTATGGAGTTCATCCGTGGTGAGACTCGGTAATTTCGCGCCCGGGTTTTGCTGCCCTCGCAATCTACCTTAGTGGGGGAGGGAGATGGGGTGGGCGCGGGCGATGGTATGCACGAGTCGCTGGAATCCGTTGCCAAGAAAGGCGAAGGGGGCGGCGACGACGGTGGGCTGCAGAAATCCGAAGGGGGGGCGACGAGGGTGGGTCGAGCACTGCAGCAGGGGATTCCCCCTCGTGATTGTGGTACTCGGTGCAATCCTGTACCCAGAGCTCCATGATCCGGAACTCGGTGTCGGCCTTGAAGGTGTGCACGGGAGCGTGCTTGTTGAGCATCTCAATAAGATGGCACCTGGCCAAGTCAACCAGAAAAAAGATAAAGACTATGAAACTTACTCGGAGGTCACTATCCCTTTCCAACTCTTGGATATCACCGCAAAGTATCCCGCAATGTTTTCGTTGTGAGGATCGGGCACGAACGTCGGCTCGCAGAGCAAAACTCCGGGATAAGGAGGGGACATGGAAGAAAGAGAGAGGGAGAGAGGAGCACACGAGAACCAAAATCACGCAGTCACGTGTGATACAAGTAGATTAGCGCGCTTGTGTGTAGATCCAAAAACAAAGCCTTGAAATTCATTTCGCGCCTTTAGTGTAACTCAAAAATTGCAATAAAAAATCAGTAGCTAGAATACATCAAGGCGAAGTAAATATACGGAGTTTTTTCTTGCGCGCATGTCCACTGTGCTCAATTAAAACCTTAGATTGGCTGCATATGCAGGCACATCCTGGGCAATCTTCCCCGCCGCATTTCGTGCATGTTGGGAAAAAATGGCCCCCCTCATGGGTAATCCACTGGGTGGATTCGGTGCACATGCATGCACACCTGGGGCACCCCTCGTCATAGCATTGGGCACACCCATGGGTCACGAAGGTTGGCCGTTTGAGAGGTTGATGTGGAGGCTCTGGGTCGGAGTCGGCGTCTGCGGAGTCGTCGTCGTCCGTGGCCGCAGCTGCATTAATTGTGGCAAAATGGGAGACGTGGGCTCTCAGCGCAGGCGTTGGCATCACAGGTGGCCAGGCTTTCGTACGTTGGGATACGGGACGCAGTGGGGCAGGTGCTTTGGGCTTGTGCTTCTTGCGCAGGGTGTCCTCTTCATGTTTCCTGCAAAGATACAAAATAAATTGCACGTTAAAACTGAAGATGTAGGGAAATATAAAACCTGCACCTTACTTGTTTTTGGACAATGTGGGTGGCTCGCCATTCTGCACGCTCTTCCTCACGCTTCCTGAGAGCATATGCGAGAGGGAAGAAGAAAAAAAAGGCCACGCACCGGTCGTGATACCTCTCAGCAGCCAAAGCTGCTTTGGCAGCATACTTGCGTTTTGTGATGACGTCCGATGCTTCAATGCTTGCACGGCGACTAAGGAGCCTTGAGTACAGCTAGGGGCATAAACTTGAATGGGTGACCCACCATTGCATCCATAGCCATGCAGCCTCACATCTACCATCTAGATTTCTGCTCAGTCAGTCTACGAATAAATGAGTGGGACAGAAGAGTGGGGCAGAAGGATACTTTTCATTATAACGCTTGAGGGAGTCTTGGCGGCGTTGGTGCTTGATGTCGGGGTCCAATGGAGCCCGGCCCCGGGGCATGTGAAGCGAGCAGTGAGGCGAAGTGGTGGTAGGAGGAATGAGTACACAGTCACAAACCCAAATCAATGAACACATTCAGATCCTAAAATCAGTTCGCGATCGTTGTTCGACTAAAATTAACTCGTACCTCTCATTCAAAGCTTCTCAGTAATCTGCCAAATTTAGAGCTTATCCATTCTAGTGTAAGTATCCTAGAATTAAAATATGAGCAATAGAGGGAAAGGCTAGAAATTTTAATTAAAAGATTAGCGGATGTAAAAATCAAATGTGTGTCAAATACTGTGTACTTACCGATCCCAAGTTTTGAGCTCGAACGCTGGGGTGGAAGTGGATGAACTAGAGGATTGGATCAGTTCGCGACTTTATTTCGTCGATCATATCTCTTGCTTAGAATTCCAAGCTTCACGCATGAAGTATTGGGTCCAAAATTTCTATTGGGCAAGTAATTGTTCTACAGTACTGAATAATGCCAACCCCTCCTCCCACCGCGTCTCCTTCAACTGCATCAACCGCTCGTATTCTACCGGATCCCCCCCTGCGACTTCTGCTTGCGTCTGGAAGTTATTGTCGACATAGCAAAAAAGTCCACCCACGGTAAACTGAGTAAAGGATATGCACTCGTCCCCGTCTTGAACCGGGACATTGGAATGCGCGATGGTCGCAGAGGGGAGTAGGATGAGGGCGCCAGCTGGGAATTCGACGACGAGCTTCAGATCCCAAAGGATCAGATGCCCGCCTTTCGTTGCGTCGAAATTTCCGGGTGCTTGCACTGCACACCAGCCAAAAGGAAGGTTGCACACGTTGCGGTGCTTGAACGTCCTGACACTAGGGCCGAAATTGAACGCCACGCAGGAGAAAACAGATTTGAGGAAGGGTCGAGGGAGGTGCGATGGCAATCGTGCGTTGTAGTCAACGTAGTACCCGTGGAGTCACGGCGCCCATAACGCAAACGCGGCTATGGAAGGCGATCAGGCCAAGGGAAAGAAAGATGAAGAGCAGACGCATGCACCGCTTGCAAAGTTTGCCATGCGAATGATGTCCTTGTTAGCCAGGAGGCGCTGCGTTAACGATGCATAGTCCCCTCTATCCAGCCAGGTTGGGACAGTTTGTCCCTTACCAAATGTTAATCCGACGTTGATCGTGACAAACAGGCCGCGGCGGTGCACGCGCATGGAGGCAGGGAATTGCGCCGTGTGGCCTTCGTCCTTGATGAGGTTGAAGGCATGGGCAACAGCTGCGCGGTAACTGTCGCCGTCGGGCCGGCCTCCCAGGACCATGAAGATGTGCCCATGTGCATCTACAAGCGGCCGAGGTGTTCTTTGAATGGGTGAGTGGTGATGAAGGCCGCAGGGGGAAGGAAATACTTACATCCTGTCCCAATTGACCAGCCGAAACCCAAGGCCAATGGGCTCCACGAGACTGCGGGGCTTTTTGCTGCCATATTTCTCGCCCTTGCTCTCTACTTTGGCACCGTACGCGCCGTGCGCAGTGGGTAGCGCTGCGGTGTCAAAGAAGGGAGCCTCAATGGGAACTGCAGGCATCACCTGCTCGGCGATGGTAGAAGCACGAGGGGTGTATCCATTTTGCGCGATGGTCCGCACGCGTTTAGCAGCGCGACGGCGGTGCTTGTTCTTCAGAGGCTTGCCAGTGGCAAGAAGATCGTCATAGGAGGGGGATGCGGGACGCTTGCGGCGAGGAGGGGGCAGTGGCAAATTGTCGACATCATTGAAGGGGTCAGGCAGGGGCCACTCCTCGTTGATGCCGCTGAGCGGGTTCGGCGGCCACTCTTTGTCTACGTCATCCAGGTCGTCGTCAGGCTCATGGTCCTCCTGGGCATCGCTCTCCACCTCCACGGCACGTGAGACAAGAGGGGCAAAATTGAAATCTTGCCCTTGAAGTGCATCAGGTAGCCAGGCGGCAAAGACAGCGCCGCTACGGGTCTATGTGTTGATGAGCATAGGAAAGGTGTGGGAAATAAAGTACTTGCCTTTCGTGCGTATGGGGTCCAGAGCATCGCGGAAACCTGGGAAAAAAACGCGTCAGAATGGTGAGTGGCAGGATTTCTCTCTCCTTTGAATATTCTTCGCTGAATTCTCTCCAGACACCCAGGTAAGAGCCTCCCAGAAGAGAACGTAGCTAGGATATTCAAAGGAAAGAGATACACAAGGACTTACGCGTTGTGGAGGGCGTCGAGGTTGTGGGTGTCCATGGGTGGCTTGTTGAGAGCAAGTGTCACGAGTCAGGTGATGTAAGTCACATCACCCTCTCACGCATTCCAACTTCACGCCGACTTGAAGCAACTCCAATGCCGTCTCAGCGTTCCTCTGGGAAGGCAAGCCGCCAGGCAAACCGCGTGGCTGTAACCGGCATGTCCAAACGAGTTCACAACACCACCGCTGAATGCAGGCCATCTGGGCGCACCATTGTGGTCCGCTCCTCGTTGACGGCTACGAAAATATGTGCAGTCAAGGAACGGGAGGCGCAGAGGGAAGCAGATCGGGCTCGGAGTAAGATTTTACCACTCTATTATTATTTCATTTCACTCACTGAGATTCCTGCTTAGATATAACGCACGAGGACCGCCGCTTCATCAAGAACTTGCGAGACATTCCTGATCCCTACGATGACGATGACAGCTGGGAAGACGATGTTTGCATGGGAGGACTACGGCTCAAATTAGCCATGCAGGAGAAGCCCTGCCAGAGGACCCTGAGCGCGCAGATGCAGACCTTTTCCAAGGGCTGCGTCAATCCCATAGGTATGTTCTCAGCTTTATTTTATTTTATTTGAAGAGCTCGGCTGACGGTTCTGAAGGACGCTCTGGGGCAGGCGCCGCTACCCTGACCTGCGCAAGCGAAGAGACCGCACGCAGCTGCAGGTGGACGCGTTCTCAAGGCAGATGGAGAAAATGGCGGATGTGTACCTGGATTTGGGTGTTGTTGCTGCGGAGGGCGATGGGCTGGCGGCGTCATACAGTGTCTCAGAGGAGGGGATTCAAGACAAATGTTCCATGACCATCGTGGACATTTTCTGTGCGGCGCATTCTTTCTCTAGAAAAAGAAGATTACTGACTCACATCTTTGCAGCAACATCCCAGCAAGAGCTTTGCCTTGTGGCGGGGGATGCATACCTCGCGTCCGCCTGTGTACGCCGGGGCTGGATGCCTGTATTGCCATAGACTCCGACGGTCGCCATCACCATTCGCACGCTGGAGGTTTATCGTGTCGCGCATCTGCGCTGTCCACGGCTGGGCATCCAGGTGTTTATGCGCGCCTGTGTGATATTCATGGCGTGGCGCCACGCCAATGGCTGGGAGCCCAGTTCTCCGTCGCCTTTGACGTATACCTCGCCATTCGGGCAGTTGTGGACAAACGCGTGCAAGTTGCCTCGGTCGCGACACTCCAGACTGGCGTCTCAAGAACGCCTGCCCACCCTGCCTGTACAAGCTTGAGGGGGAGCCTCGTCTAGAGATTCCTCTGATGGCAACAATCGACGGCAATAATTCGCTCTCGCGCTTCCACAGGCGAGAGAGGGTTGACGTGGATTCGGAGGAGGAGGAGGGCGCGGCCCCGAGCACGTCGAAGGCACGCTCCGCGCTGGGCGCGTTGAAGGAGCGCCTCGACAATGGGACTATTACTTGGCGCGCGAGGAGGTGGACAGGTGGTCGAAGGACGGGGTGGATGAGCTGATGAAGGGCTTCTCTGTGGAGGCTGAGGAGGGGGAGGAGGAGGACGGCTGTAGCGAGCAGTGGCAGAACATGAAGGAAGATGTTACCTCGCGTGCGTACAGAATGTACGACGAGACGGGCTTCTTCCCATGTCTCTGTCAACATGGCTTCGTGCTTATTGTGGTGGACATGGTAAAAAGCGGTGAACTGTGCGCTTCTTTTGCCTCCCTTTTCTCTCCTCGCTGACTCAATCTTTTTATTCAATTTTATTAGCTCAAAATATGGGCTTTCCATTGTCATGCACCTCCTCAAAGTTCTGGGGGAGATCGCACTCGGCTACGACATCGGCTGCAAGTTTGGCAAGCTGGTCAAAGCCCACCCAGCTCTCAAAGACATCGCCTGCAAGAAGGGCTTCCAGGCACTCATCGGTGCCTTCCACGGCCATGGCCACAACCGCCTGTGCGGGCTCGACAACCTCATGATCTACGTGAAGGGGGTGGGGCTCGTAGCCCTAGAGACGTGCGAGTTGTTCTTCTCCAAGTCGAATGCTTGCATCCACCACCCGCTATGCCACCCAGTTCCACCGACAGCAGGCGATAACGACATACCTGAAGCACGCCGACCAATTCGACACGTACCAAGGACTCAGTAAGTGCTCTGCTTCATCAATTTGTACGCAAATTAACTTCATTCCAAGCGCTAGGTCTCTGCAACAAATACAGGTGTGCCCTCGAGATCAAGGCGACTCATACCTCCCTGCACAACACGATGCAGGAACTCGGGGTCCAGTCGCGCGACGAGTTTGAGGCATGGCAGGCAAAGGAGAAGGCGCACCTCTGCACACTGTCGAAGGAGCCGCCGGAGGAAACCCTCGAGATGGAGTATTACCAAAAATTGGTAAACCTCCAGGATGCTGAGTCTGTTCCCCCTCTTTTTATGCCGTCTTGCTCCCCACTGATGCACGGATGCAGGGAGCGTGTCACCACCATCCTCGGGGTCGAGCCGCTGTTCGTCCCCGTGCAGAATGCTGCCGGCTATGGGGAGGCAGCGAAGGCAACGCAACGGCGGCATGCACTCGAGCTGCAGGTGAAGGTGCTGTTTGCTGTGCAGGACCTCGAGGTGCGGCTGGCTGTGGCAGAGCGGTGGGCGCCTGGTGATGGCAAGTGGGAAGAAGTCGCGGCAATGGTCAGCAGCTGCCGATACCGGCGAGCGCTCAATGATTTGCAAGGCCTCATCATTGTGCGGATGTTTGAGCTTGCAAAATGCAATATGTCCGGGACGGGTGAGTCTTTCTTCTTCTATTCTATTATTGAGGACTCATATTATTCTACCCAGGCTACAAACTCTGCAAGCACATCGCCAAAGCCCTCCAGGCGCGCTCAAAGGCTGTGAAGAACGCCATCGAGAGGTACAACGAGCAAGCCGCTGCTATGGATCCCCCAAAGCCGACGGTCGACTGGGACGAGGCGTGGAGTACGCATTCATTGCGGACTTTGACCTCCTGCGCGAAGGAGGGAGGACATTCGCGGGGAGCCATGGGCGCAACCCGCTGGTCGTCGCGCCATGGATCAACACTACAAGCTCCTCTGCACCGACGAAAAATTGTACGGCTGAACCTGGAGATACGCCGCCTCGTGACTTACATGGTGGATGAAGAGGTGTTCCTCAGCCGCGAGGAAGAGCGCCTGCGTGCAGTGGGGAAGGAGGGGCTGGCGGTCCAGGTTGGTCTGCTACGCATGGAGCGGGGGCAGTTCACCACCTGCACATGTCGCGCCTGGTGAAGCTGAGCAAGGTGCCCGGCTTCACTGGCAGCATCCTCCCCAGCATCAGCATTTGCCGCGAGCGCCACATGCCCGTGGCGAGACCCGACGATGTAGAGATGCACGTGGCTTCGCCCTTGGCACCATCGGAGGAGGATGGAGTAGCGCCACCAGATGACGAGGAGGAGGAGGCTGAGAGCGACGACGATGATGGCGCACTCGCAGACGCCTTCCTGAATATCCTGCGCATCGCGCGCGATGGTGACAGGGAGGTGGGGGACACTTAAAGATGTACTTTGGCTGTATTTTGTTATATTTCTTTAATTTTTTGTACATAAATGTGTAGCAATTGTATGTAGGAATATACTCTAATTTTTTCGTGAAATTACGGTGAATTTTGAGGCCGGAACGCGCGAGTTGGGCGGGAGTTTTGATGCGAGTGATGGGATGGTGTGTGACGGGCGGGAAACGACGTCGCCGCCCATCTTTGATGGCAGCGACGACGCTTTGATGGGACAGCGCCTGCCCCGCCGTCTGTTTGTGGTGTGAGCATGCTAAGCAGGCGTGAATTAAGGCATATTTATTGCGCCCAAGGCATGTCGCTTAAATCGCCCCTAGTTAGCGAGGGATACCATATATAGCTCCTTCGCTAACTAGGGGGGTTATTGGGCTATACAGGTGCCACCTCACAGGGCTATTCCATATTCCAGAAGACGGTGAGTGGAATATTTGGCTTGTCCCAGGTCGGGAGATGCCAAAATCCCATTCCATATCACGGTTATTCCATATGATATTATTCCACATCATCACATGAGGAACTCTACTGTAACTGGACCAGACGGAGGGATATTATATTTGTCCCCTTGTATCTCGACTGCAAGAAGCCTTGCCCGCCACATTTTTTTCTTTCATTTCATCAAGACCGCATCATCGAGTGCACTGCAGCACAATTCCCTCATAAATATTTGTTGATCGGGTCAAGAAAACCAGGGACTGCTCATTTTCGACGGCGCCCCATCATCAGAGTTCGTCACATAGTGATAGCCTCGAATGGCGTCGTGTGGTTTCGAGCTGAATGAGATTAAGTGCGAAAATCATATTTTATATTTAGTGGACTACGGGTGACCAGGGAGAAATTAGCGGGACAGGGTGCCACTGGACGCTCACGATGTGAGTCCACCTTCCGCGATATTTGTTTCCCGTGGCATTACTGTATATTCTAATGTTGACCCAAGTCAGGCTCACCCTTCGTTGTAATATAACACATTGCACCGCGGAAAATGCTCCGTTCGTCTCACAGCGCCCTGACCATGACAAAACTCAAACAACCCTAAATGAGAGATATGCTAGGTACAAGATCTGCACAAGCATCCATTCCAGTGCCAAAACTGTCCAGGAGATGTATTCGAAAGACATAGAAGATGACAAGTTCACAGCTAGAGGTGCGGGATATAAACACTCCAGTCAACGTCGACGAACGCGCGGGTGGAAGGGCTCGGAGGGATGTGAAGGGAATGGTGATGAGGAATAGGCGCGCGATGATGTAGAGTGGAAACAAAATGCCGAAAATATTTGTAAAGATTATGGAAAGGGTGCTTCTGAGCGCACTTCCCACGGCCAATGCCGCGTGCCATGCACTGAGCACTACAAAGACCCCAGGAATTGCGGTAACTATTGAGGAGCAGGAGTTCCACATCCACATTTCGATGGTAGAAGAGAAGTCTGCATTCCAGGCGGCACAATGGATCCCACCGAAAACGGTGCCGAGGAGACACTCAATGTAGACCGGGATATTCTTTTCAGCGTCGTTGGCTTCTTTCGAGTCCAACGACCAGAATATGGGAACCGAGGTGGATTCTGTCGGAAGGTAAGGGGAATAATTGCCGTTTAACATACCAAAGAACTTGTCCCTTAGGATCAAGGGTGAGGTGGTAGGCTCCGTGTCTTGCGGCTCCTCGATAGGTCCAATCGTGATAGGCTGCTCAACATCAAGAGGCTTCGCCCACCAAAGGAACCAAATAAAGACATTGACGACGGCAAACGCCAACGTCGCGACTTCGAGTTGGGTTACTGGAAGGTGTTGGGAATGACGCGCTATACACTGTGTCATGAACCACAGTCCCTGCGAGAGTGCGACGCCTTTGGACAGCGCATTGCTTTTACTCTTGTCGTTGATATCGTCGGCTTTAACATCGTGGATGGCGGACATATACTCCTTGTTGTCAGTGAGCTGTTTGATAGTCACGATAGGATGTCCGGTGCGGGACACGAATCCACCCATAGAGATGAAAAGTCCATGGGTCAACGTTATTGGGAACCCCTTCTTTTTAAATTCTACGCCGACTGAGTACAACGTACGCGCCGAACAAAACATACACATACCCTTTGAGAACTTGCGAGCACCCCAAAGTTGTCTGGCCGCGAATCCCACCATCACTTCCGGCACGATGACGGCGATGAGCATCATCTTGAGCCGGCCCCAAAGAAGTGCCAACCGGCTCTGGTGGGGTGGTGGCACATTCGGGTGCATGGAGACCCAAGTGTACGCGAAGATGGTAGCCAGACAGCTCCAAACGATATTAAACAGCGTCCGGGAGTGGATACTGTCGCAAGAGTTGACAGGTGCTGGGAAGTCCAGGGTATTCCGCTGGGCAAGGCTCGCATTTTTGGAGAGCGTGTGGACGAGAGATAACAAAAGCAGCATCGTGGTGCCTGGTCCGCGTCGTCGTCGCGCGATAATCCGGGTTGGTAGAAGAGTGGGTCGAATGCGAAACGGGAAGGGATATCGGCGGACAGAGTCAAGAGCGAACGTACAGTACGACTTGCTGTGAAGGGCCAGTGCTTCGCATGGCAGTACGAGTCCGCTGTTTTTCAAACTCCGCGCTTCGGCCGAGAGTCGGCACCACTCCTTGGCACTGCACAAGTGCGCCTTGGCTCCAAACGAAAAAGTTGTAATCTAGGAAATTTTATGCCAGGCCGGCCGCAAGCGCCCAGCTCACATTGAGCCGGGGGCCGTGGCTGATTGGTCAGAAAAGAAAGGGGACCGGCGACTAGACTGTTGCCCGCCGTCTTCCTTGACTTTGGACGACGATGAGCTCAATCGCGGCCTCCACAGGCTTCCCTTGATTCACTGGCGCGATCTGCCACTCTCTCGTCGCTTAACCCCGCTCTGCACCGCCCTGCTCCGTTTATCCGAATATTCAGACCGAGGAGCATTATTTCTTGAATATTTCTCATTTCTGTCTCCCGCGCCACCAAATGCCAATGAGCTGAAATGGGCCACGCAAAGGCCGCTGCAGAGCGCATCCAACCGCTAGCCACACAGATCAGTGCGGCACTGCGACTAACAACAGAACACCGACGAAGCGCCCACCCAGCGACGGACGACAAACAACTTCAAGTGAGCGTGAGGGCATTATCAGTCCCAATCGCTCACTGGCGCTCTCTCGCTCGATAATTCGACCGTGGGTCGCTGTCTATATATCTGTTTCTAAGCAGCTTCAAGCGGCGTAGCATATATTCCTCCGCGCAAAATTTCTACCGTCTGTGAACTCGCACCAAGCACGCGCAATGATCAAATCTACTATCTAGTACTCGAGTGGGCGATGAATGCGTCCTTGTATTTGGATTTCTTCATCCCGGTCGGCCAAATCTTCGCACGTAGAACCAAGACGTCTCCTTATTTCGGCCCCAATCTAATCACCCGAATCCCTTCGCCGTTCCCTCGCTCAATAACTCGCGCGTGCTGGTTACTCGATTGTTTCGTTTCAGGGAACTAAGCGAATGCAAGGGATTCTCTCCGAGGCGTGCGTTGAGATCTCAAGCTCTCCCTCGACACCGCTGGCCATCCTAAACAGTTAACTCACTAGTCCCAATTTCCCATCTCATTCGTTCACTCACTTACAGTAATTCCTTTATTTATCCTGGTACGTCTCCGAGCTCCAACGCCGTCCCACTGGCACCCATTTTATTGTATTTTCATCCTCTTCGTGCCGTCTCTTCATCTCTTTCCATAGAGCATGTGCATATTCACACTCACCTTGAAAAATACTATCTACCCTCAACGCTGCGCGCTTCGAAAAAGGGAACGAAAAATAAATCAGCAAAAACTTTTTGGTTCCATAAACATCACCCGACCCCGAATCGAACGGGGACATTACTTAGTCTCCTGATTACACAACAGGTACACAGGATATTTGTAACAGGTGCACACCATGTGCCATCGGGTGGTTGCCTCCCTTCCATGAGCTTGAGACATACCGGCATCTAAAGTCGAGCTACAGTACCTCGACTACGACTTGACATCAAATATTCTGAATCTGAACAAATATTAAACTCAGGTGTATCGGGTCCTGGTCTAAATCTTTACCTACATGAAGACACTGTCCGTGTATGCACCGGGCCCCCTTGAGGAGTTCGAACAACCAACCGAAAAAAAGGACCAAACTCGACAGGGATCACCCGACCCCGAATCGAACAGGAGACTTCCTGCTTGCCAATGATAGAACGACACATTACAACTAACAGGTGCACACCATGTGCCTCGGATGCTTGCCTATCTCTCCAATCAGGTTGGTTATATAGCTCAGAAATTGAGAACTAATTCCAAGCTGGCCCGTTGAAATAGGATGAGTCAAACCGGTTTTGCCTCCACCTCAGATTCCTGACACCAAATAAAAAAGTCTGTATGTCTCACAAATACAGAAAACATCACACTGCGAAACTAAATCGAACCAACCGCGAAAGAAGGCTGAAAAGGAACAAAAAAGAAAAACACTGATTGAGAACACCCATCACCCGACCCCGAATCGAACGAGCTCCTGCTTATATGCGAGGCCAATCACGTTAAGTAAAGCAGGTACACACCATGTGCCTCGGGTGCTTGTCTATCTCTCAACTCCGGGTAATATATAGGTGAGAAATTGAGAACAAATTCCAAGCTGGCCCATTGAAATAGGATGAGTTCAAATCGGTTTTGCCTCCTACTCAGATGAATGTTGAATACAAAAAAATTCAGCACGTGCCAGTGTCCAGGATACAGAGAATCTAGTACTGTAAAAGCAAATCGAACCAACCGCGAAAGAAGACTGAAAAAAAAAAAAAAAAACCGTGAACTAAGCGACTCATCACCCAACCCCGAATCGAACGGGGGACTTCCTGCTTACATTGAGAGAGGACATTTTTAAGTAAAGCAAGTGCACACCATGTGCCTCGGGTGCTTGTTTATCTCTCAACACAGGGTTACTATATAGATGAGAAATTTATACTTAATTCCATGCTGGCCCGTTGAAATAGGATGAGTTCAACCGCGGTTTGCCTCCAACTCAGATGATTCCTGACACAAATAAAAAATCCAGCGTCCAGGATACAAAAAGTCTGAGTGAGCAAAAGCAAATCGAACCAACATGGGAGAGAAGAACTAAGAAGAAAAAAAGGGAAAAAAAAACGCTTGAGCATCTATCACCCGACCCCGAATCGAACGAGGGACTTCCTGCTTATATGCGGGGACAATGAGCCTAAGTAAAGCAGGTGCACACCATGTGCCTCAGGTGCTTATCTATCTCTCAACTCTGGGTTATTACATTGGCTAGGCTTCGACGATTTGATATAATTTACAAGTTGCTCCATTGAAATAGAACGAGTTGCCTCCAACTCCAACTCAGATGATCATGAATGTTGGATACAAAAAAACCAGCGTCCAGGATACAGAAAATATAAGACTGCAAAAGGTGATGGAACCACACACTACAATTAACAGGTGCACACCATGTACATCGGGTGCTTGTCTACCTCTCAACTCAGAGTCATTATATAGATGAGAATTGATACTTAATTTCAAGCTGGCCCGTTGCGAGTTCAACCCCGGTTCGCCTCCAACTCAGATGATTCCTGACACTAAAAAAAATCTGTATGTCTTGTGAATACAGAAAGTCTGAGATAAAAGCAAATTGAACCAACATGGGAAAGAACTGAGAAAAAAAGAAAAAAAAAACGCACGCCGCAGACATCCATCACCTGACCCCGAATCGAACGGGGGATTTCCTGCTTGCCACTGATGCAACGGTATGCTACAAGTAACAGGTGCACACCATGTGCATCAGGTGCTTGTCTATCTCTCAACTCCGGTCTATTACCTCGACAATTTGATATAATTTGCTCTCTTGGAATAGAACAAGTTACCTCCAACTCCAACTCAGATGAATGGCGAATACAAAAAAAATTAGCACGTGTCCAGGATACAGAAAATATGGGATGAAACCAAATCGAACCAACATGGGAGAGAAGAACTGAGAAGAAAAAAAGGGGAAAAAAAGACTGGTTTCGAGTACATATCACCCGACCCCGAATCGAACGAGGGACTCCTGCTTGCCAGTGATGCAATGATATGTTGCAAGTAACAGGTGCACACCATGTGCCTCGGGTGCTTGTCTATCTCTCAACTCCGGATAATATATAGGTGAGAAATTGAGAACAGATTCCAAGTCAACCCGTTGAAATAGAACGAGTTCAACCTCGGTTTGCCTCCTACTCAGATGAATGTTGGATACAAAAAATCCAGTGTCCAGGATACAGAAAATATAAGACTGCAAAACCAAATTGAACCAACCGCGAAAGAAGACTGAGAAGGCCAATGCCAAACATTGGCAAGCACAGTGCCCGTGTGAAGCAAACCGCAAAAGGCCGAAGGCTGATGCCAAACACTTTCAAGCACTGGCCAGTGATGCACCTGTCCGCCATTTCCCGAGCAACACTGATGGCAACGGCGCCGTGCCCGACACACCGCGCTCACTACTCCAGACAGCAGGCGGGCACCCCTGCTCACTGCCATCAACGGTGTCCAAGGCTCTTTTGCAGAATATATAAACTGACCTCACAATAGAGTATATATGCAGTCGAGTTCAGTTTATACATACGGTTGGTCAAAGTTTATATATATATTGACACAAGTCAAAATATATTGACTCGAACTCAAAATATATTCACCCAAACTCAATATATATGCCCCAAGAACTGGAGTGATACTATACCTGTCCCCTTCGTTATATGTGTTTGATTTTTTTTTACAAAATGAACAGCATTGACCCCCATCACCCGACCCCGAATCGAACGAGGAGCTCCTGCTTATATGCCTCGACAGATCTCAAACGAAGTAGGTGCACACCATGTGCCTCGGGTGCTTATCATCCTTCAATTCCTGGGGTATTATCTACACACACCAAAAAAACCCCGAGGGGCAAAATAGCGGTTAAATTCTCAATAGATCCAAAGCTCAATCATGTCTTGCTCCCCAGACATGAGTGTTGGATAAAATGTTGCAGGCCCGCAACCAAAACAGCCAGAAGGATGGGGAGAGCACGAACGCAAATTCGAACGACCCACAAAAAAAACTAAAAAAAAATAAAGAAAAATTGGTTTATGACCATCACCCGACCCCGAATCGAACGAGGGAGGTCCTGCTTTATACACAGTCGTTGGAAGTACCACTATAAGTAGCAGGTGCACACCATGTGCCTCGGGTGCCTGCCTCTCAACTCGGGTTATATAAGTTGCCCTGTTGAAATATTTTTATCCTCTTCATACCTACTATCTCTTAACTCCTCCCATAGAGTATGAGCAACCATCCTCTCATCTTAGAGCTATATATATCCAGCAATAATACATTCGACCCAGTCTCTACGCCTCGGAAAAAAATCCCTAGTACCACCCATCACCGGACCTCGAATTAAACGACGGACCTCCTGCTTACAAATCAAGAGTTTGAAGTCCCAAAGTTGGCAGGCGCACACGATGTCCCACAAATGGGTTTATGCCTCAATTCAAGGTATATAAAATAAACTGAGGTTTTAACCCCAACTCAACTCCGATGCCATCCAACATGCAACACCAAAATGCAGTACCTATAAGCAGGTGCACACCATGTATCACCGGATGGTCTTATGTCTCGCTCAATTCACTATTATATGGGACTGAGTATCCCTTGAAACGAGTCCACAATCTACGATCAAAGCGTGTGGCAACACTCGAATTGATTCAAGGGTTGTCCATCATGATTCTTGAATAGAAATAAATTCTATCCGGAGTATTAACAATCCTCTACGCCCTCTGGCTTGCCAGATTGGTCGATGGGTGTTAAATAGGCCGATCGGGATTAGCCGATCCGTTCCCACGGTTCGAAATCAGATCAGCACATTAAATAAATAATGTGGCCACTTTCTTCTCCTTTGGTGATAGCGCTCCAAGCAAATATGTAAGTGTCAATAACTTTATTTTTCTTCCCAATTTTCCCCTTGTTTCGTATTAGCTATTATGGGACACCCTTTGTTGTAACAGCTGTAATGTTCTTCCCTGTTTGTTCAGGTTATTGCGTTGATTTCGCAACCGTCCTCGCTTGTTGTTCGTTGGCTTGTACAATTCTGGGATAGCGTTTGTTATCCAACACCTTGTTCTCCATCTTCAACTGTCACTATTTTATGGTTCGATTGTGCATACCGCCCTTGTTTCATTGTCCTTGTTCCTTAAAGTATAAGTACTCCTCTGAAAGATGAGCTCGTTATACCCACCATCCCTTCCCAACAACCTCAAGTCCCACGTGAAATTTCAGACGAACAGTCTTCCGTCCACTGTCCGAACGCTTCCATACTGGAACTTGAAGCGACCCCTTCCGATAGTACTACATAGTCTGACAGCCCCCGCGTCGGACAAAACACCAAAGGAAGGACCCATTCCGATGTCCTGATAGACTTTCTCTTGGACAAAACACTGCAAATTGATATGGGTGTCTCTCCCAAGATTATTCTCTACATCGCAGGGAAGCCCCCGCGGGGGGACGAAATAATCTTTCAAATTAGAAATTGCTTGATTCGGTGTGTCTATCTCGAGATTTCAAGCTGCTCATCCAGTGACTTCCCTGGCTCGCCAAGTGCACTTTTGGAACATTATTCCCTCGACCAGGCAGTTGGCGTCGTCCAACGCCAAATGACTGATAAGAAGGCTCAGGAAGTGCCAATGGACTCCCTGCCTTGTAGTGATGGGAATGAAATTTGGCATAAATCCTTATTGACGAAATCGACCCTGCAATTAAGGAGTGCAGAGAGGTTTGAATGTGTATTGGCAGAGAACCCGGTGACTATTGAAAAGCATTTCCAATGCTCAGAGAACCCGGTAATTATTGAGAAGCAATTTCAATGCTCGAGTGAAGCCGCACCGTTTGAAGCTACTGGTAAACTCCAATATTAATCGCATGTTGATTCACACTAACATGGTTACTCAGAGGCTACTTGGGTCTCAATCTTTGGAGAAAACATCGAGGCATTCATCTCGCCAAGGATAGCCACCATACATACAGTACGCCCTGATGCCTGACGGTCGGCCCAAAAGTAGATGTCTCTCCCCGTGGCTCCCGTGGCTCTGATATTGACCCACCATGAAAGGGACAACCCTAAGTAATCCAACTTTGGTGGATATATTGAAAACCAAGAAGCTTCCCTCTACCCTTTCCTCTTGGCATGTGACGAGGTTTACGAGCATGCGATGAAAATCCAAAAGGACGGGCCGGTTAAACAAGTTACGGTTGAATTAGCAGGCGAGTAAATAGTCCGACGCAATCCTGCAATTAATCTAGCATTAGTTCGAGGATGATGATGTGAAGAACGGCGGGCGGTGTCGGATTCGCATTCCTGTTCATACAATGAACATCATATAGACTTCAGATGGCGAAAACACCCACTGGCCGGAGTGAAACTTGTATTGCAACAAGAGGCCACAACAATCCATTTTCAAAGCCAGTATGTGCCGCCGTTTGAAGAGAGAAAAAAGTTAGGTCTCCGACCATATTGAGGACGGTGCAATTAGGGCCAGATGTGTATCAGGAGATTTTTCCGACCGGATGGAAATGCTTGGCCTCATCCTGAATCTAGGTGACTCTTGTCCTCATTGCGCGCTTCTAACCAATTGACGCTGGGAGGTAAAGACTTGCCACACATTATTCACTCTCGCGGAACACGGACATGTCGCCCTCGAAGGTCGTGATCCCGCCCGGGTTCACCTCGTCCCAGGCCCGTATTCGCTAAAGTCGTACTTTGAGGTTGGGCACGGCGTATTTGAGCCAATTATAATATATATATATAACGCATTAGGTGGCGACGTTCATGTTCTGGCATCAACCATGTTAACAAAATTAGATTCCAAGATACAGCAGGATCGGATCAAAATACAGTGCCAAGAAAGTGCTCGAACGCAAATGTTTTACCGAGATGCAAATTATTCGGACAGAGACCTATGTTTACCGCGCCCACATCTCCGACATCCTGCGGAAAGTGTTCACTACAAGGGGGTTCAGTTTATCGGTTCGCACTAATCATCCTTACTTGCCTGGCGCAACAATATGCCAACCATTACCAGCCTTTTTTTCCACATGAATCTTCATTCCACCTCCTCCAATTTCAACATCTGATACGTAGCGAAACTGAATTTCGCCGGGTCGTATTTATCAAGGAGGAGAGCGCAGCGTAGCAGTTTGGCTAACCCTGGCTTTTCTTCAGATCGCGCGGAGAGAGCGGCAACCAGCGGGCGGAGTTTGTCCTCGATGTCCGTGGCCACGCCGTCCGAGTTAAAATGATCTACTAGGTCGATAACGATGGTTTGCAGGCAAGGAAGGAAGGAAGAGGAGTCCTTGAGTAGACGAAGAACTTCGAGCATGTTGATGATGTCGCACTGCAACACGAGAGTCTTCAGAGCAGGTGTGGCCGCGAGACACGGTGCAATGCTGGAAGGCGGAGTGTTGCTTACACCAGCGATGAAAGTGTCTAGGCAGGGTGATCGTCGTATGAAAGACAGGAAAGAGTCTGCCTCAGCAGCGTTATCTGGAGCATACTCGAAGGTTAATTGTGAAAGGCATGGAAATGTCAACAGCGGGAGTAGTTTAAAGCAAGTCGAGCTATATCCGTGAGTCCCGACTGGGTCTAAGGAATGACGGCAAAGGTTGTTATGCGGGGGAACAGGAGTAGTTGGAATAGCGTAATGGTGGAAGCCGTAGATCCGAGTCGGCGCTGCGCAAAACTCCTCCCAGTTACTGCTGAACAAGCAGGAAACGAGTTGGGGTGCACGACGAAAAACATCGATGCAATCATCGGGGGTTAGATTTTCCCCGGAAAATGTGGTTAGATTTTCCCATCTAAGGAATGCGGAGGGGGATACGGCGGCGAGATCAACCTCGGACAACACAGGAGTATCAAAGAAATTGTTGGTCAATGGGGTGGGGAATTCTGCGGACATACGCAGACGGAAAGTTTTAAGGCGAGGGAGGGTGTGGCTCGTGCAGTGGAAGGTCTGCTTGAGGCGTACAGCGGCACACGGCGCCCTCAAGTCGAAGTCGATATTCTCCCATTGGGATGAGCGCGCGATCACGGTATCCAGCACCGAGGACCGGAAATGAGGAACCGCGCCAGGAGCGTGCGTGCGGCTGGTACAGCAATGATACAACCAGTCGAACGTGAATATTATTGTCAACGGAGCTCTCCTCGTGCACCCAAGCCATTCCTGAATGGAACGTTCGAAAGCAATGCTCGTGTCATATGTGAAATCGGCCTTCAACGTACTCCACAGCGCGGGTGTGCAGTCTGATATTTTTCGCCACTCATGGCAAATATTTCTGAATAGAAGAGGCGCTACGGCGGAATCTGGTTTGCTTGGAGTGTCCGGAAGGCAGTCGACGAAAAATTTTGACGTGACCGAATCAGGAAGAGAAAGGATGGGGCACGATGTGGAGTGGAGGATGTGCAGAAGGCGTTTAGAATCACCAAGGAGAGGCACTGACAGCTCTTTTGCGACATGGGGTGGGATACGACGGTTCTTTATCGCCGTCAACTGGGCATCGATGCGGGAGAGCTGATACGACAAGAAAAGATACTGTGGATGCATTTAGTGGTGGGCGGAGTGATTGCAGGGGTGGAAGGTTATGGTGCCGCGTTGACACTTGAATGGTGAAATCGAAGTCGGAGCAGAGCAACTCTGAGCAAGAAAGTGAAAAAGTTTTTGAAGCAAGACATCGGACACGTGATATGGTAGAGGCGACAGCAACGCGTACACAAGGGCAAACACACGTTAAAAATCGGAAGATCCCGTTTCCGGCTGTCCGCTAACGAAAGAAAACGGTTCTCTCATTTTCCGGCGTCCCAGGCCTGACTTTTTCGTTGGTGGTGAATCGGATCAGTTTCGGATTCATTAAGATTGACTCTCTGTCGCCAGCCTGGGGGTTTTCGGCAGCCGAGAGTTGTGTATTGGGCGCCTCAACAACTCTCTTTTCCTTCCTCGGCGTTTATTATCTTGGATCCCCGTAGAGCAAGCTGATGTTGATGAGATCAGTTTGATGCGCATCGCCTCCCTCTTTCGTTTGTTCCACCACATCCTCGTCAGTAATGTTGACCTCCTCAGCAACCGATCGGACGCTCCCAACTGAGCTGGAGAGAGAGATCTTCGAGATCGCTGCTTTCTTCAGCCCAGACTCCATGCCAGTTCTATTGCTAGTTGCACGCCGCGTCAAAATTTGGTAATGGTTTCGACTGACTCTCGTCTTTCAGGTTGACCGCTGAGAATATCTTAGGATTGAACCTTTATTGTATCGAATTCTCACCATATATGATCCAAGCTTGGTGATCCCATCTGTATTGACTCCGAATCGAGTCTTTCGATATTCCATCGCGGGATTTCACCGGTTGATGGACCGCAAGCCTACCTCATTCTTTCACGACTATGTTCGCCACATACAACTGTTTATCTTGGATGCGGAAGAAGTTACCAAAATCCTATCTGTATGCGACGCGACGATCAATCTGGCGCTTTATGAACTCCCCGCTCTCCTTCCACCTCTCTCCTCCTTGCCATTGCAACGATTGAGCATTTGGGCTGAAAAACTATTTCTTGGTACCACTGTTAGGGATTTCTCTCATCCATTATTCTCCCAGATCACGCATCTCTTCCTCCTCGACTCCGACCGCGGTGGTGATTGGGGAACATGGTCCACTTTGGCGCAGATCCCGCGGCTCACGCATCTCTCCTTCTACTCCAGCCGCATGGCGAATTCCGTCTGCCGTGGCGCCTTGGAGCACTGCAAGGCCCTCGAGGTGCTCGCGATCTGGTGCGCGAATCAGACCAAGCTGGAAACGAACATTCCGAGGCGAGCAGAGCTCGCATATGACGTGCGGTTCGTTATGGTCGTTGTTGAGGGAGTTGAAGAGTTCCTGGCAGATTGGGAGTCAGGGGCTCAGGGTGGCGAGGACTATTGGGTCAGGGCGGAAGCCCTGGTCCAGAAGAGGCGCGCGGGTGACACTGACAGTGAGTGTTTTATGCTGTCGCCGCAAAACATGGCCTCATCGTCTCCGATCTTGCAGAGTATTTTTGACTTTCAAAATGACTCTACCGTCATTGCCGCTTCAGCTGCATGTTTATCTCGGAATATTTCACGGCCTTGGGAATTCGTTCGCAGGCGAAATATTCGCCCGCACCTTTGATCCCGCAGTCCCCTAACGAAAAAAAAATTAGAGCGGCCGCGGTATACCTGACCTCAATTATGCCCTAAATAACGGGAACAGCATTTATGATTTCATACATCGGTGCCCTGCTGTGGCAACTTTGGTTTGGTTTGATTCACAAGCCGTGTCATACCGTCTGCAGTGTCACATTATTTCTCTTCGATAACGACTAAAGTAAGGAGTCTGAACCTGCTGTTTAAGTAGATCCAACACTCACGCGGAAATTCAGATCTCATTAAACGCTATTTTCCATTACTAAGAACGTTAGAACCTTAGGCTACGCTTAAAATTCATTCCCCGTTCAACCCCTCATCGTCTTGTCTCCTCCCCACAGCCCTCGGAGATTTCCGAAAAAAGAGACGGTTAAATCGCTCACCCTAACCGCGGCGCTCGGTCAAAATTTGGTGCAGACCGTGTTCATCCCCCCGAACGTCAATAGTCGGATTCCGCCTAAATACGTCATCGACGATATCGGAGGGGTAGCTGGCATCCGTCGATGTACGACTGTCGGGGGGTTTCTGTGGGTTTTAACCTGGAAGTACGAAGGCCGCAGCACGGTGGATGCTGAGAGCGGTTTGCACGGGTTCAAGAGGTGGACGACGCGCGGTGTGAGAGGCTGTATCCGAGCATTCTTCGCCTTGTTGTTCACGACTGCGTAGCAGATGCGGGATGTGAACCGGCGAGTGCTTGTGGAGATCAATAACACCCATTCCGCGCTCCAGGTCCAAATCATCGCAACAGCTGTGACGGTCACCAAAATCACTCCTTGGTACCGACGCATGCGATTGGGGAGTCGAGGAGTGTATCAATTCTTAGAAATGACAATCAAGCAGGTTTTGCGGTCTTTTCAAGCGGCACTGGTGGGGGAACGGTTTCTGCTCCTTCATACCCGTTGGACCCTCCACTGGGCACCGGCTGAAGCGAACTTCAGTGGCTTGAGTACGAGAAGCATGTGAAGATTCCGCAGAAAGAGATTTTGGAAGGGTTGCGAGGCCGTCGTTAAGCTGCAGCTCGAGACAGGCAAGGTTGACTGTCAATGGTGAAGAGGGGTATATGGAGGGCGTGGCGTGTTCTGTCTAGACACATGGGTAAGAAGAAACAAAGATATGTGCCCGCGCTCTATTGTTCCGGAAACCACTCTTTATTCTTCCGTGCCCTCCTTTTCCGGTGTCCCCAGCTTGACTTTTTTCGTTGGTGGCTACCAGTGACGAATCAGATCAACTTGATCCGTTAAAATTGGCTCTCTGGCGCCAGCCCGGTATGTCTCGAACTGGGGTTTGGGGTAGCCGAGTGTTTTGTGTATTGGGCGCGTCAGCAGGTTGTTTTCTTGCTTGGTGGTTGGGAGCAAGTTGATGTTGATGATTTCAGATCAGTTTGATGCGCATCGCCTCACTTACCTCTTTCGTCTGTTCCACATCCTCGTACTAATGTTATCCGTCTCAGTACGTCCGACGCTCCCAACTGAGCTGGAGAGGGCGATATTCGAGCTCGCTGCTTTCTTCGACCCAGACTCCTTGCCAGTTCTACTGCTAGTTGCGCACCGCGTCAAAATTTGGTACTGCCCTTCGAGTCGATTGGCACCCGTCTTTGAGCGCTGAGGATATCCTAGGATCGAACCTTTGCTGTATCGGGTTCTCACCATATTTGAACAAAGCTCGGTGGCCCAGTCTGCACTGAATCGAGTCTTTCGATACACGCCCCAGGGATTTCAGAGATTGATGGACCGCAAGCCTGCCTCTTTCTTTCATGACTACGTCCGCCACATACAAATATACATCTCGGATACAGAAGAAATCACCAAGATCCTATCCCTCTGCGACGCCACGGTCAGTCTGGCGCTTTACGCTCCGGACGGCCCAGCGCTCCTTCCACCTCTGTCCACCCTGCGGGTGCGGCGACTGAACGTCTGGGCCCAAGCTTTATTTCCCGATCCCACCGCTCGGGATTTCTCTCACCCATTCTTCTCACAGATCACGCATCTCTTCCTCCTCGACTCCGACCGCGATGGTGATTGGGGAACATGGTCCACTTTGGCGCAGATGCCGCGGCTCACGCATCTCTCCTTCTACTCCAGCCGCATGGCGAATTCCGTCTGCCGTGGCACCTTGGAGCACTGCAAGGCCCTCGAGGTGCTCGCGATCTGGTGCGTGAATCAGACCAAGCTGGAAACGAACATTCCAAGGCGAGCAGAGCTCGCATATGACGTGCGGTTCGTTATGGTCGTTGTTGAGGGAGTTGAAAAGTTCCTGGCAGATTGGGAGTCAGGGGCTCAGGGTGGCGAGGACTATTGGGTCAGGGCGGAAGCCCTGGTCCAGAAGAGGCGCGCGGGTGACACTGACAGTGAGTGTTTTATGCTGTCGCCGCAAAACATGGCCTCATCGTCTCCGATCTTGCAGAGTATTTTTGACTTTCAAAATGACTCTACCGTCATTGCCACTTCAGCTGCATGTTTATCTCGGAATATTTCACGGCCTTGGGATTCGTTCGCAGGCGAAATATTCGCCCGCACCCTTTCTTTTAGAGTTCCATGTCTGATTCAGATGATCAAATATATACCGGTCGCTGTCAATCACTCTTTGGTGGCCTCTTTAGGTCCCCAATATTAATGACGGGAGAGGGCACTAAGGATCATTTCGTAGTGGCCGGTCCATTCCGCCAAAAAAAAAACAAGCACCCTCTATTATAAGTTTCGCAGCTACCTCTCGAACTCGTTGATCGTATGACACCAACACCCGCTATTTTCTCCGCTCTCCCGACCACATGCCGTTTCAGGGACTCCTGTTATTCCGCCATGGATTGTAGCAAGTGAAACAAAGGCTCACACTGGGATTTCCACCAATAATTACCATTCGATCGGCTGTGGACCCACAAAAGCTGTGGCCGGCACGTTCAAATCTACGGAGATCAGTGGATCCACAACAGGAATCTCCGTGAGGGGCGGTTAACGTCCCCACTTTCTGCCCCCACTCCATGCCATCCACCCAAAATTTAAAGCAGGGGTTGCTCAACCTCCCGGGTGCCTCTCCAACGTCTATCGTTCTCCTCCAATACTACTGAAAATGAACTACGAATAACCCCACTGCTTTCTGACGGACTCTGGGCTTTATGACCACCTCCCGCATCAGTCCCTTTGTCTGAACAGTGTTAATGACAGGTTCTTTGGCAGTCTTCTATCCGTTCATGATCTCGGAGCTCCTGCGTCCCTGCTGCAGACTATATTCGATAATGAAGTGGGCATCCAACAGCCCTTGCGCAAACCTGGTTTCATCGCCCCTTCGAATTGGACAACACGCATTGGGAAGGCAGAGTACAGGGATTTATATCCAGCTGGCGTATCGCAGCATTGAACTCCATTCTCAGAGCGTATGCGGATTATTTAGATTTATTTTCTGCGCAAATCTCGGTCATGGGAATTCTACAAGTGATGCAACAATATGTCTTTGGAGCATCGGCGAATAGGAACGGGACTATGATGCTCATACGTCTTGTCAGCGGTTTGTACGTGGGATTGCCTCACTTCATTTTATCATATTGAATCAATTAGGATGCATCCGTTCATTCAACTGGGAGTACGTGGCCAGGTTTCTTTCATCGAATGTCCCTGACAGTATAGTCTCCAGTATGGAATCGAATTTGGTCAAGATTCTATGGTTGTGCAAGGTCCTCTACTTCATTTAACTCCTACTCGAGTAGAGTATTTCTAACATGTGAACAGGTCTTCTCCTGCTTGCCGACACAAGCAAACCCAACCATGCGCCGCGCGCAGACTTCTTCTTGATGCACTACCTCACCGGCTCTCTCTTCCACCCCGACCGTTCTCAAGGCCTTAGACAGCTTAGACAACATGGCCGCGAAAGCGCAGCTTTTACACGCCTACGTCGGTGTCGCTGCGCTCATCCTCATGCTTCGCGGCCGCCCCCGCATCACATCCCCCTTCTCATGTCGTATACCGCCTTTCCTGTCCCTCCGCTATCCGCCATCGCCGACTCCCTTTCGGTGACCCCGACGTGCCAGAAGGCTCCAACCCCTGGCTGACGATAGTAAAAAAACGCGCTCCACCACCTGGAGCCACATGTCTCAAAGGCGATCCGCGCGCTGTACTACGCCGCACAGCAGTACGGGCACGCTGGGCCTGGGGAGTTCGTGCCGGCGTCTGGGGAGGCTGACCTTCCCGAGGGGGGGTTAGCAGAGCTTGACGGGACGGTTTCGTGCGTGCCGCAAGTGTCGTCTCGAATGTGTTGCGATGGGTGAGTGCAGGTCAGAAAGGCGTTGACTGGGAAAGGAGCGGGCTTGGGTGTCTTCTGGTTGGGAAGACCTTGAGAGTCGTACAAGCTCGAGAGTGATTGGGAAAAAATAGTGAGCACCAGGCCTAGCGTCATTGCATGACTATTTATGAAGCCGCAATATAAAAGGATCGACCGCAGCCTGCCGCAGCCTCTTCCACCAGCTTTGTGAACCATGATGACCTGGTTCTCAAATGGGCACAAGAGTTCTCCGAAAAATGGATGTCCCATGAGGAAGAGAAGGAATCTGTGGTTAACACCAAACAGGACAAATGAAAATTGTGGCCACATTTTGCTATGCTTTGGCTGCACTTACCTGGATTCAAGTGTGGACGATGGATTTTAGAAGGAAATAAAACCTGTCTAAGATTCTCAGTAAATAAATAAAACCTTGATTAGGACCTTTCCTACGGTTTGAATCGGATACCAGCTCGGACGACTATTTTGGTCGAATCATCCCCGTTGTCTCGTTGTTGCTATCCTAATTATGGCCACCCGTTGTGCCTCTACTATTGTCCCGCATTCAGCTGAGCACCAAATGTTTGCTTGCTGTTTAATATGCCTCCAGAGCCGTCTTAGCGAGAAGCTGCCCGAGCCGCAGTCAGGCCATAATTCCTTGGTGGACAACATGGTTCAGCACGGGCCCGGCTCTCGGTGCCATTGATGTCAATGATTAATGGCCTGTTCCACTTCTCGTCTATCCAATTATGATCCCTGGGTATTCAGTGGGTGAAAAAGACGAAATTTATCTCACGGATAAGACTCAGGATAAAATTGTCAGCGCGGTCCCTTTCGGAACATGCTGAGTTGTAGCGACAGTACATCTGGCCTCTAGGGACAGACTACCACTACACCACAATCCACTTGCCTTCCAAATTCACCGCTTTTAAGGTGCTCTATCTTGGGCCCGCGAAATGCAGTAATAAGTAAATAAATAAATACCCACTGAGTTGTTACCTCCCACGGTAAACGGAACACACTCGTAGTCCTGAACACAGCAAGAATTTATTATATGAATTACAACCGGATAACGCTATTAATGATGCACTCTCAGCCAGTGACTGTGGTTGATAGGAGCGACTACAAACCCATTAAGTTAATTGTAGCATCGTATTCAATATGTTGCCCGATGGAATCAACTAACCGAAAGGCCTGGGGCAGAACGAATCAGCCGTACTCCGTTGAACGATGACTCGGCGGCTACGAGATACGTAGCCCCAAACACAAGTTTAATATCGATAGCGACAGCAGAGGAAAAAATATGATGAAAGTCCAGGCCCGACACCGATGTACTGTACACTGGAATTGGCTCGAGCATAGCGGCGGCTACAAAAACATATTTTTACATAGAACCGCGACTTGATTATACAAGTTGATCGGCGAGCTTTTTGCACCGACGCCACAGGCGTCAAACTAGACAAGGGATTCGAGGGAGCCCGGGCATCCAGATCGTATGACTACCTCCAGTCGAAGCGGCGCGGTTAGTTATAATTAAGCGATGTGCGGTCGATACGGTTTTTACAGTAAAATTTGGTGAATTTATAGGGCCTCGGCTTGTTCAACAATTGGAATGATGCTCGTGTGTGTGATAACTCATGACATATTTACGTGCCGAATCGTGAGTTTTTCCGGCCGAAGATTGCAAAGAAATCCTAAATTATACCCTGTATCGTAATTTGCTTTCGACTGAGCGCGGCACATGCGGAATCATGCGAAATTCACGCTGAATTCAGCCATCAAAGCGTAAAACGCGGATCATCATTGCCATCATGTGGATCTTCTCTCCTCAAGTACACGCGTCTCTCTCTCATCCGCTCAAACTTTGACTTTGTACGGCTACAAACGATTCAAGTGCCTCCAAATATTCTTCCGACCTGGGCGACGCGAACGAACGAGTGGTCCGAATCCACGAGTCGCTCGGCAATGAATGGCATCGGCTCCGTTCATTCACCGCTATTCACGGCCGGGCCCCCGGAGAATCGTTTTCTGCGATTACTGATGGATGCGGTCGGCACGGCAACTATATACGGCCAATTCTGAAATATGCGGCTCGAACTATGAGGTGCTTTCTGCAATTTTTCAGGCCAGTCGTCGACTCGTCATACGAGGGGGGGAGGATAAATTATACTAGTGGAAGAAGATGATGAGCAAGCAAAAATGAGGCTATTCTTGTCATCGCACCGCAACCACATACATAGTTGGTTTTGACACAGTGACCAAGTTTGCGGCTAGAATGTGGATCCCGGTCTCCCGGAAAAAGTGAGCTAGCAGCTAAGCAGAGCACGAGGTGCGTGTTACCGTCAACTTAACTTACCGAGGCTTTCTGGGGATAAACAGTGGCTTCGAATGGTTTCTCGGCGACTGGGGTGGTAAAAATTTGATTTTTGACGTCCGATATTCCATAACACAATATGCTTTCAAGCTTGGTAAACCAAAGGGAGGTATATCTCTCCTCGCTTACCACGGAGCTCGGCCTCGTCCAGCGACTCCACATTTACCGGCCAGATAGTGTGTCAGCGTCAAGTCAGCGTCTAACGGACACTTCGGTCACGCTCAGGCACCAGCGTTGCAGGCGACCGCCCAGTTCCCAAATAATGGTAGACTTATGTTAAAGGCAGAATGAATGCCCGAGATGACTTTCCCCACAACAATGTCTTTTGCAAAGCCTGCCAAATTCAAAACTCCTACCTGCGCACTGTGTCGTCGACGAAAGCTTGTGTGTAAAACTCGTCCGTGATGTCAGGATCATGATTTTTACCACCATTTAGCGCTGTGATGGTGGGGATCCCTGTGGGCCCTGCTCCCGAACGAGGACACCAGTGACCTGCACATATGTACCGAAGACAGTTGGGCAGCTTCGGTCAGAATTACCTAAAGGAGGGGCATGCGTGCGCATATCTTTTCTCTCACCTTTGTATTTTTTCTAACTCGCAGTTTCACAGATTACTTGTCGGTACGGACATTTGTCTCTGTCACTCTTGACCTCATGTATTTATTGACGCGTCTAGACAAAGAAAGCGGGTGAGTGTTGGTTATTTTCCATGGTTGTCCCTCTGATTATATTTCCAGCGCTGTGACGGGCAAAAACCATGCCGCACATGTACACAAACTTCGCGGCCAGACGAATGCCAGTATCGAGAAACGGGCCAAGGTAGACGCAAACCATTAAAACCCGCGCCCCACGAAGATCAATCTTCGTCTGACTCGACTAGCAACTCCTCCTCTTCTCGACCCACTACCCCATCGCAGTTGGCGCCCCGTAAATCTGGAGCATTGAGATTACAAAATGAATGCCTTGACCTCCCCCCATCGTCTGGCCCCCCTTTCTCCGAGTCGTGCCCCGAATTGCATCCAATATACCACGCATTATATCAGGGGGGTTCGAAAGGCTCACCGGGTTTTCCATTCACCCTGCCCAGCCTCGACTCGGTATCTTCAGCTCTTCAAGTCAATCCATTACCTCAGGACAAGGACTGCCACGCCGAAAGTTTTACAGCGTTGGTGCCTTCTGATTGACCTTAATAACTTTCTGAGGAAATTCATAGGCGAAACGTTCTCTTGGAGCACGGTTGGCAGTACGGGCTCAGTGTCACTACTGAAAAGCGGGAGGCATTGTGTATCGGAGACCTCTCCAGTCTGATTGTTGATCCCACCCTAGTCAATGTATGCGAGTTAATGGGGTACCTCGTGCGTCTCCACTCGCATCCTGAAGCGTGGCTTCCCTTCAATAGCCAGACGGCAGTCGAAACCGAACTTGACCTCCTCATTCGCCATAAACTTGAAAGTGTTTCTGGCCGAGGGTCGGATCCCTTGCTGTGTCTGCAAGCGTACACTTTGCTATCTCTCTACTCTGCGCAGAAGGAGGATATACACAGCTGCCAAGAGTTCCTTGTCAAGGCCAGCAATATCGTCGTTCATCACGCAGCTACACTGGGACTACAGGACGCCTCCGCCGACACTTGGTGCCCCAAGCTCGATGCCTCGTACCTTTCTCCCCATAACGTTGCGGACGAAGCGAGGGCTGCATTTTCTCAGATGATTTATCTCGACATCGAGTGCGGCTTGATTCTCAACCTTCCCTCGGTAATTGATCCCGGACTGTTGGAAAACTTCAGACTACAAGTGGTAAGGCCTCCTTCCTTGAGGCGCGCTCATCTCATTATCATTTTCGCAGGCTACGCATTGGACCGACACTGAGATAAATTTCATGCGAGCAAAAGGCATTCTATTTCTGAGTGATAGTCAGCAGCTAGTCGGCGCGTGGAGCCGATGGGATCTCGGTATATCTAGAAATTGCCCCCTTCACTTCACTCCGAACTTACCTAGTGCTTAGGGGACCCTGCACCTACAGCGTGGTCAAAACGCTACTGGGCCTTAATCGACGAGATTCATTCTCATATCACCTTCTTGAAAACAGCATTGGTGGACGTAGCCTGCATACCCGCGCTTCGGGGCGCCCAACCGACACTGAAGACTTGCGTCATAACGGCCCTGGCGGCCCTGGCAGAATTATACGGCTTGTTTGCAGCGTCTCAGCCCGAATGGCGTCGGAAGCACTGTGAAGCCGTCGCAGAGATTTGCAACATCACCCGAGGGTTTTCGGACAAAGATTACGAGTACCTCGATCCCATCCTAGGCGTATGTAACTGTGTCGCCATTTGATTAACTTCGTGCTGACTGTAGCGGCTGCTTCTAGGTTTGCTGGTCCATCGCATGTCGAACGCTGTACGACGTGCCGGAATGGGACGTGCAGGGTTGTGCCCCATATGCCGACGGCATTTCACGGTCGACGTTACTCTTTTTCCACGAGTGCAACAGGAAACTGCGACGCGCGAGTCCCTTCGCCATACCATTATAGATGACGAGCCTAGAGCTCTGATTTCACGAAAAAGTCTCTATCTTCACTTTTATGACGACCAGGTTAATAACTTACTGTAACATATAAAATACCGCTCACAATGCATGCACCAACGGAAATATGTACACGAGGATTCAACATTCGACTTGAGTTGAACGCAACGGGTGGGACATTTACTATATGAGTATCACCTCGAGCCCCCCCGTACGTGAAAGCGTATTGTGATGGGAACCGATGAAAGGACGATGGTTCGTGAGAGTCGTCAACTGAAGGTCCGGGTCTCCACGTAGGATCAGAGTGCGGAGATGGAGATGTGATGCCAGTGCGGCAAGCCCACGATTGGAGATGACGGTGGAAGAAACATCAAGATGAACAATGTTACGAGTATGAGGCGAATTGAAGATGTGAATCAAGTCGTCCTCAGTGATGTCGGTGTGGATACGGAGATGTTTCAGCCGACCCGCACACTTGTCCAGGAAAGTGAGAAGACGTTGCGTTAGATCGGCACCAGAAGTGGAATTGTTTTCAATGACGAGTACTTCTAGAGCGTGGGCGACGAGGAATTCGAGGACTTCTGTGGTGAAAACCTCACCGCAGTC
Source organism: Mycena leptocephala (assembly GCA_029378395.1). Lineage (NCBI taxonomy): Eukaryota > Fungi > Basidiomycota > Agaricomycetes > Agaricales > Mycenaceae > Mycena > Mycena leptocephala. Next base: position 87,518 of record JARJLF010000680.1, on the reverse strand, counting down.
GGTTAGGGTGAGGGACCGAATGGAGGACATTTTGGGCGGCGCTGAACGCCAGCGATCTATATTTGCCCCTTTCAAGGCAGTAATCTCACTGCCGGGCGGTAGCTGCGAAGCCATCCACAGAAACTCGAAGGAGTGGACATCGCTCGCAACGCATGTACGGAGCTGGAACCAAGGGAGTAACAAACGTCGAGGGAAGGCTTCATTGTTCAAATACAGGTTTAGGTCCTTCAGAGCAGGAAGCGACTGGAGCATGTCGACATCATGTATAGCTGGGATTGGCTCCCAACTATTTAGTGTGAGCCTCTTCAAGGCCGGAAAACTTCCACCATGTTTGAAGAACCGGGTGAATCCGCCACGAGTGAGAGACAGCGTAACATCTCCCCATTGTGCTGACGCTGGGAGAAAAAGGGCCAGGACATCGACTGCACGTGTAAGGTTGATGGAAAGTGGTATGTGGCCGGCGCGTTCCAGTTGAAGCGATAATGATCGCACAAGGTATGGAACCTTGAGTTTATCGACTTGCCGTCCATCTGGCAGTATAAAGTGGCGCCAGAGCGAAGGTGAACCTAGCGCAACGGCGCGCCATCGGCTGCACACTCGCCCAATGATCCACGGCGCATTGGAGTGCGGGTTAAACGTGGCATGGGGATCTGTACAGTGCTCGAAAATTTCCAAGAGGATTTCGCTCGGAATATGACGCAGTGCAGAAACCACGGCTCTGTGGGTTTTAACGAAATCCTCCAGCTTTGCACGATATCGAACAAGTTGCTCTATCGCGCCTTGAAGGCGTGTGATATGTGTATCCACAGAGGAGATATCTTTTTCAGCTGCCCGGATTTCGTTGCGGATTTCCAGAGCCTGCGAATCAGAAGGAGGACCAGCGGCGCTTGAGAGCAACTCCGGATATGGGCTTCTCGTGAGTTTTATCTTCGACGCATAATGGAAAGAGCAAAGGGAATCGCAATGCCTAATACTTTGAACAAATATTCAAGGGAGTAGGAAGAAGACTCACTGCGACGTCGACATTTCGCGCCAATTTGGTCGTGGAGGAAAGCACGAATGGCACAGCCTCATGCCGTCATCCGTGATAGGGGCTCAAAGTGCTCAACCTCGCACACTTGCGATAGTTTTGCAGCAAGTAGAAACGAAAAGGCCGGGATTTTTTTCCACAAGCGTTGCCAAAGATGACCGCGGCCCAGTTTCTTGAACTCGTTAGGCGTGTATATGTAGTTGTAGCGAACTGAGTTTGTTTGTGCGCGAGAGTATAAAATCCAATGCATTAATTTTGTACACAACATTGAATGAATACATGACTGAAACTTTACTCAGCCCAATATTTCTTCTGTGTCGCTGTCGCCTGCAAAAGGATCAACTGGCCCGTCGAAAAGCACCATGATCTTCATCCCGGCCTTTCGCAGTCCGTCAAAAGCCCGGTCGAAAAAGAATGTCCGACCAGCATAATAGAGCTTAATATGGTCGAGGCCCGGATATCGACTTTGAAGCATCGTCAAGAGAACATCGTTGTGACATGACAAGCCCCCGGTGAGGCTCAGCACTCGAAGCCTCGGTAGGAGACGAGTGCGATTACCGGGAACGATAGTCAATGCCTCCATAAGTGTATTGGAATGGACATCCCATGGCCAGCTGATCTCGAGATGGTCGAGCGTATCCGTTAAATGAAGGATCGCGATTAGTTCTCGCTCGGAAACCCTGACGCTACACAAGCTGAGGTGATTTATGTGTCCCGAGGATCCGGTCAGAAGGGAGGTGATGTGGGTTGCAACGCTATTATCATGGAGGTTTTCCAAGATGAGTTCCTGCAATTTGGGTGCCATAAGGTGGCCCAAAAAGTCCTGGTTGAATGTTCTACCGCAGCCCGATATTTTCAAGGACCGAATTGCGGGAGTTGTTATTGTTTTCCTGTCGGGATCCCGGTGGTTCAGGTAATAGCAGTCGTAAAGTGACAGCTCTGCGATGCAGGATGCCGAACGGAGGACGTTCAGCACATCCTCGTTTGAGCCACGAAATATGGTGCATTTTGTGAGTTGGGTCCATGGGAATTGGGATGGGACCGGACAACGTAGCCAGCTCAAGGTGAGTTCCTCCAGAAGTGGATGAGGCCGAGTAAGGTTACCCAGTTCGAAGGAGGGTGTGTCTCGAATTGTGAGTTTTTTCAAAATAGGGAAGTGGCCGGTGGAGGCCCGCAATTGGTTATGCTGATTAGAGGTAAGAACAACCAGGTCCAGAGATTGCAAGCGGTGGGAGACTGAGAGCAGTAGCTCCAGGATGGAAGAATCGTCACGGGGCTCGCAGAACACCACGGATAGTGGAATCTGACCAGATCGCTCTAGTTGGAGCTTCAAAAGTGAATGAAGAGATTCTAATTCCATCTCCTCTCGGTACAAGTGGATATTGCACCAAAGCCCGGAAGTCGACAGCGCGACTGCTCTCCACCTGCTGCAGACTGTCGCAACAAGGCGTGGCCTACAACCGTCTTGTTTCGCGCCACAACGGAAGAATATTTCGGAAAGAATCTCAGTAGGTAGACGCTGTATCCCGGACGCCATGACGATGCGAAATCCTCCGGCACGAGTCGTGGGATTTTGGTCTGTCTTGTTGACAGATTCGAAGAATCCTATGATGGCCGGTAAAGGCCCGGGGAATAGTTTTGAGAAATGTATTGAAAAGCAATTCTGGCGATTGAAAATCTTCCATTAAGTACAAGTACACGAGAATTAATCGCATTCACCTGCAGTGGCAGCGTACAGTGCAGTCGTCGTGGGCGAGTGCACGTCTGAGGGCTTAAACTTGAGTCGAGGATCTGGAGAAGGAGCGAATTGAAACGCGTAAAAACACGGACCGTTGTCATGCCAAAAAGTGACGTCACTGTGATCCCAATTGCGGCACTGAAAAAAAATCCAGTCTACTTCAAGTCTTCGTGGTTTCTGGATATGTTCAAGTACGCGTTAACCGTGTAAATTCGCGTCGTTGCAAAGAAGAAACACGGATTCAACAGTTGAACTATATTCTGAGCCAATGTGATAGTACGGACGCTACAAAATTCGCCCGAAAAGCATTAATTAAGCATAAAATTACGTAGAATGATATGTATATCATCCGGTAAATCAGAGGCACGGCCATCGAGTCTGAGATGGCGAAGAGAACCTGGTGCACAGCGACTCTTCAGCATGCCCAGCAGCGGATCGCGGCCACATTGCAAACACCCAAGAAGTTCGAGAAACACGAGTTCAGGAACGAGATTCTGCTTTCCAGGTCCGTAGGTCAGTAGCGTGACGAAGTCCAACGCTGGCTCGGACTCGGGATCCTCTAGGACAAGGTTGGTGATGTGCGGTGTGAAACCGAGAAGGTCGCGTAGCTTTTCATCGGTTGTCAACAAACACAAGGTAAGGTGTGTGAGAGACGATCCTGTCAGGGCTAGGAATGAGACAACCTTGCGAGGTATGAAGGAATGACGGAATTCAAGGGACAACCGCCGTAGGGCCGGAACAATGATGAAGGACAGAAACGTCCCTTCACTGTCATTAATTTCCAAAGATGCGAGATTTGGATTGGTGAACGAGGGATAGTTGAGGAGGGTGTTATTGGACAACATGTAACAGCGATGAAACGAGGCCTCGACAATGTTGAGGGCTGCCCGAAGAACATCGAGCACGTCGGCGACCTGGGACCACATCTGATTTGACAAATGGAATTTTTTGATCTGTGACAACGGCAACCTTCGGAGTTGCGGGAGGGAGTTTCTGGAGTCACCCATCGGGCGGCCGGCCGCCGGACCGTCATAATGCAATTCCTTCAGAAGTGGCACAGACTGGAAAACGGCCCCGAATGGGTGTTCATAGCTGGTCGCAAAGAGACTGAGTTTCGTCAATTGAGGGAGAGAGACGGGGTCATAACCACCGTTTCGAGAGAAGTAACGAACATCCGAAACACCGAGGCTGATATCTTGCCAGCGGTGCATTACAGGAAGTAGGACCTTGAGGACCACGACCTTGTCACTCTCATGCTCGATCCTTTTGAAGAGATCGAAGCTGAGAGGAGCCTCGGCTGAACGCTCCAGCTGGAGTGAAAGCATTGCCCTTTGGGCTCCGGGCGAAATAAATCGCCGGTTTATAAAGGAGCTGCAGCAAATATGGTTCCATAATCGAGGCATCGAGAGCGCCACAACCCGCCAAGAGCGACAGACGCGGGGGAGTATCCACCGCAGGTCTGTTAGTTCGGCTGAGTCGCTCTTCGCACTGTACGAAAAGATCTCCCAAAGAAGTTCGCTTGGGAGCTTCCGGATAGGCGCTAGGATTATCCGGTGGCCTGCAACGAAGTCCCCGAGCTCCTGGTGTCGGGCATCCAGTTGCTCTAGCACCCGTTTCAAAATTTCCATCTTCTCCTCCATCAGCGACATGTTCTTCTCTGCCAGGTCCACTTCTCTGCGGACTTGAGCTTCTATCGAGTCCGTAGGGACCGTATTTGAAGACAAAAGCTGCGGGAAGATGGAGGCAGGGACCGCAGGCATTTCAGGCGCGGTCTCTGGGAATCCGCAAAGAGTGCAAGCAAGACCACTAGTACTGTCCCCACTTGAATGAACCGAAGATATCAAAGGGAGCATGATGGAGCTGTAGGGAAACGCCAACGGATCAACGAAGTCGAGTACGCTTGAACCAACTTCTGGAGTGAAGCTAGTGAAGGCAGCAAGGTTGCTTACAAATCTTCCTCTTATATGACCATAAAAGGCTACGAATGGCGTGCAGGCCTCGAATCACGCCAGTACAATTCGTACAAAAGGAACTTTGAGTGAAAATGAATGGTACAGAGTGCCCATTTCGGCTTTTGTCCAGCTAGACTACAGCAGTACAGAAAATAATACAAAACGTCCATAGCAAAATTCACAAATATTCCTCCCCGAGTTATTCCCCCCCAGCCCCATTCGTCCTCGCCGCCTTCGCCGGCCCCGCGCGCTCCCCATCCGCCCCGGGCGACCTCATCCTCTTGTTAACATTCCGACTCCACGCGCCCTGCCCATGTAGTTGCCCCCTCGGCCGCGGGAAAGGCTGCGGGAAGTATACGTCGATCGACGGCTTGCGCGTGCTGCGCGCCACCAACACCGACCCCGCAGGAGCGCCACCGGTGGCGGGGCTCCCGTGCACGAGCGTGTCGATCGCCATCGACGACACCGTGCTCGGCGTGCCTCCGGTCAGGGGGACGAGAAGGCGGGGGGCTTTTTCTTGTACTACAAAAAGAAAAAGGTGAGAAGAGAGATAAAATGAGGGGAGATGGAGAACGGAGGCGACGCACGGTCTCGAGCTCGGGCTTGCCGCGCCATTTTTCGATAGCCTCGCAGAAGCGCACCGCGGCGCGCTCGACGGGCTCGGCGGGGTACTGCCACGCGAGGTCCTCCATGTGCGTGGAGAGGTCGGGCGTCGACTGCGGGATGTCGTAGAACTGCGAAAAATAATACATTAGCAGTCTTGGTACACATTAGAGGGAACGCGAGAAGCTCACCCTCCTCAACCGTGTCTCCATCTCCATCTCAAACTCCTCCTCCGCCAGCCCCTTATTCGCAGCGTTCCCATCCCTCAGCGCAGCGGGGAACAGCATACGCGCCGCATCAAGCAGGCTGGGCAGCTCGTCCGGGTCAAACTCCGCGAACTCGTCCCCGTTTTTGTCACCGTCGTTCTTCGGCTCCTGTCCCTGCGCCGGTGGCGTGCCGAGCCCAAGCCCAAGCCCCACCTTCAGCAGACAGTCGACTGCGTCGGGCCCGCGCCAGCCCGCGGTGAGGTACCCCTCGAGCACCGCGCGCGTGAGCAGCCCCGCGAGGAGGAGGTACCACTCGCGCGACGGACGCAGGGCGGACTCGTACATCGGCGTCTGGTTCTCGTACGGACTCGGGCCCGTCCCCGACCCTCCCGTTGTGGATGTGGATGTAGATGTGGATGTTTGCGGGACAGGCACAGGCGTCGCCGGCGGCGGCAGCGCCATATCCGGGGGCAGCGCCCGCCCATCCCCATCCCACCCGCGCTCCGTCGACGGGCTCTCCGACTCGTCCTCCTTGTCCGGGTCCTCCACAGGCGACGCGGGCTCCTCCTCCTCCCCGCGCGCCTCCCTTCCCATCTCCGCCGCCACCATCGCCGACAGCCTCAAAAACCGCGGAATCAACTCCGACAGCTTCGTGTTCCCCGTGCCGTTCGCCTTCCCCACCCCCACCCCACCTTCCCCACCCTCCCCGACGCCCTCGCCCCCTCCCCCTCCCCCTCCACCAACAGCACTATCTCCACCCCCCTTCATTTTCCGCCGGAGCACCGTCCCCGCCGCTTTCGGCCGACTCAAGCCACTCCCGATCCCGCTCCCGTCAAGCCACCCCGTGATCCCCCCGCCCTCGGGGCTCACGCCCCCCGGCATCGCCTTCCAGTACTGCTGCCCCCTCCCCGCGCCGCCCGCACCCCCTCCTCCGCCTGCGCCACCGCTGTACCCGTACTCACTCCCGCGGCGGGCGGACGCCCCGCGCATGCTCGACGTGGTCGCCTCGACGCAGATCTCGCACCCCGTGTGGAGGTGTCGCGGGCAGCGGAAGGCGGGGGGCGAGTTGGCCGTGCTGGGGTCTGCGCCGGCGTTGTAGAGGGCGCGGGTGCGCGCGGAGGGGGTGGGTGGGGAGCGGGGTTGGACCTATTCACGTTTCAAATAAACATTGCGTTAGATAGATAGATAGAATGGAGAGGATGGGAAGGAAGGAAGGAAGGAAGAGCGACGCACAGGATACATCGGCCCAGGGCCCGGGCGCATGCTCGAGCTCGGACGCGTCCACGGCTGCACGCTCGGCTTATCAGGGCACGCCGCGCTAACAGTCGCGATCGTCGTCAACGCAGGTGGCAACGGCGACGCCGGCGTCCCCGTCCCCGTCGTGCTCGCCACCGGCGACATGCTCCCCCTCCTCTCCCGCTCCCGGTCGCGCTCGCGCTCGCGGTCCCGATGCGGCGGCACCGGCGCCTGCCTCGCAAACAAATCATTGATCATCGTCCCCAGCGCCAACCGCAACCGCACCCCATTCGGGAGCGTGTGCGGGCCCGTCGTCTTCGCCCCGGAGGGGTGTATGCGCGGGCTCGTGGGCGGCGTGAGGAGCTCCTCGTCGATGGGCCGATGGGGCGGGGGCGGCTGGTCGAGCATGGAGGTGATGACCTTCTCGAGGCCCTCCGCGCGGAGGCGCAGCGCGCGCGCGAGGACGAGGTCCTGCGAGCGCAGGCGCTCGTCCTCATCGTCGTTGTGCGGGCGCCCTGGATCGCCTGCGCGCGCTTTGAGGGTCACGGCGTCCTCCCCGTCGCTCCCCACGTCGTCTTCCTCTTCGTAGTTTTCCGGGCGGTGCCGGTGCAGGTACTGCGGCGTCCCTGGGCCCCCCGTGCGGTCGGTCATACCGAGCTCAGCGCGCGCCTGGGCGAAGCGCGTGCGGCCTAACCCACACATAACTCCATTAGAACCACTGTACTATATTGTTTTTAGAAAATGAAGGAAGAGCGAACGCACCGTGCACCCAAAGCATATGATCAATAATGAGCGTCCGTGTGCTCTTCTCGCGCGGCGGGATCGAGTGCAGGTGGTGCGCGTGCTTGTGCGCGGGCGCCCGAAACGCATTCGGGTTCCCATTGCGCCCGTGCGGGTTCGAGGACAGTGGGACGAGGTTCGCGGACGACGCGGCGAGGCTGTGCGCCTGCGAGACTGTCTGCGCGATACTCGGCGTCGACGTCTGTGTCATGCTCTGTCTGGTGGGCGACGCGGGGAAGCTGGGTCGAGTAGGTGACGCGGAGAAGCCTCCACCAGCACCGTTGGAGTTTGAATGCGAAGGACCGCTGCTGTTTTGGTTCGAGGAGAGTCCCCCGCCGCCGTTGGTCGGGGAGTGTTGGTGCCCGTCACCATTTGAGACAGTCGAGACAGGGACCAAGATGTATGGGTTCGGCGAGCTAGCCATAGTCCCAGTGGAATTTGAAGAGCAAGACCCTGTTCAAGCAAGGCCGTTTTTGTTTGCCTAGTTATCCAGAGTCCGAGCTTTTGTTGAGCAGAGCTCGCCGCGGTCGTTGCTGTCCCCCAATTTCAGGCGGGGAACATGACTAAGCAGGCGCTTCATCCTCTTTCCTTTTTGGGACTCACTCAAGAGTCTCTCTCTCGCTAACTCTCCATCTCGGTCTTGGTTATAGTAATGAGATACAGAAGTAAGCTGGTGATATTATAGAGATCGATTCCTCCCGGAAGAATACGTAAGTGGTCGGTAGATAAATCATAAAATTTACACTTCGTCTTTGGATGAATCGCGATACAAGGGATCAAGACAAGGTTCGAGGAGTCCGGTCAGAGGGAAAGATAAGTGGAAGGGGGAAGGGGCGTTATTCATGCGTGGAGGAAATCTTCCGCACACGCGGACGGGGCAATGCGAAAAGGGAATATATCCAAGGAGATTGATTTCGACGTTAACCTTACCTGACCATTTTTTGGCGGGGGACAATATATACGGCCTACTGAGGAGCTTCGTCGCAGCCATTTTGGATATGTCGTTTCAGAGAATCCGCCCTAAAAACGTCGCGTTGAGAATAAAAAATCGAGAGAAACAGCGACCGCGTACCGACTGAAATCCTTCTCGCAATATATGCACTTGTGCGTCACCGGTGCTACTCCGTGCTGAGTTTCTCGATGGCGTTTTCTGTCGTGCGCACGCGAGAAATCTTTGCCGCAAACCTCGCAGATGAATCGTTCACCGGAAACAGCCAACGGCCCGTTGCTCATGGAGTCCCTAGGACTCGACGGCACTAGGATGGGATGCGACGAGGATGAGGAATAATGACCCCTGCCGCGGGGAATATCCGACGGCGGAAGAGGAGGACTGAGGTTCGCGTCGGCCTCTGGCGGGGTGGGTCGTCGGGCCGTAGCCGAGTGTCGGGGATACGAAACTGGGGGCCCATTCAAAGGGCTAACTGCGCGAGTATTGAAAGAGTGTGAGGGGGAGCCAGGCTGATTCGACTGATAGCCCGAGCCCCGGTTATCAGCCCCAGGGGTGTACTGGGACGGTGGATAGGCAGAAGGGGTAGAATATTCGGGAGAGACAGCTGACGGGCGATAGCTGCTCGAGTAACGATCAGAGGAAGGAGGAGCGGGAGCGATCGGCGTATAGTACTGCGTTGGTTGGTGCCCGACCCGAACTTAGATGTAACGTCAAAAAAAAAGGTCTAGTGTTTGTATGAAAAGCTGTGACGTACCACCGCTGGATGCAGCTGGATAATACGGCCGTCCACTGGACTGCTCGTGGAACGACGAGTAGTTGTTTGCAGGCGGCGGCGCGGCATTGCTGCCAGAATAGCCTGGGGGTGGGTAGGAGTAGTTGCGAGAGTGCATGCCATGCAACGGTGAAAAGTGAGAGTCAGTGGTTGAAGCGCTGGAGGACGCATTTAGAGGATATGAAGTTTGTGGCGAAAGCCGCGCTGGGGAGCGTGAGAAAGATCCCAAGAGCTTGCCCAAGAGCATTGATATTAGTCTGGGACACCATTTGGTCCGGCCGGTCAACGTTTTCATTTCGCATGTTGGTCGTGGAATCGAGACTCGCGGTCCCAGAAATTTCTTTGGCAGCGATGGGAGCTTGGTCTGATTGAGAAACAGTTAAAGGTAAAGCTGCAGCGAGCGCCGTTGAAAAATGGGTCCCCAGCGGTGGTGTGCCTGACTGCATCACTTCTTGAATGAGCCATGTCGATAGAAGAAAAGTTGCGCCTGAGCCCAGGGAATAAGTACGGCAATGAAAGGGATTTCACCTCACCATCTTGGTCCGTAATGGAAAACTGGTCGTCTATGCGTTGGAGCAATTCCGAAACATTTTGGATTATGGATCCGCACTCGGATCCTGCCATGGTTGAAATATAAGTAGGGATGCACGGAAGATTAACATACATCACGAAGGATATCCCTCCAGTCATCGTCATGAGACATTACAACTTTTGCTCGCGGCGCCTGCACGGGTCACCGTAAGCCAACCAACAAAGTATTTTAAATGAATAGAAACCTTTTGAAGAATGTAATTATTGATTAATTCGCCAGGATGGAAGATCTATGTAGCCATTGTTATTTCATAATCACGGATCGTTCAATATCATACCTTGGAAATGGGAGAAAGATCCGATAACACGACGGGCCACTTTCCCTTACATGGTGCGTGCGACCGTTCGTTCCACCACCACCACCACCTCCCGAAAACACCCGGAGATGACGAAGAATTGATGATCCGTTAGTGTGCGAGATGGAATTACCGTTTGCACCTCCCGATTGAATTTTACAATCTCACAAATTTCAACTTTTCCAAACAATGCGCCCAAATTCCTGTCCTGACCGAAATAGACAGTCCATGTATGAACGTGGTCTGATTCAGCGGGCCGTTTGTCGAAGAGGGATTGTAGCATTTTGTCTGGGCCGGATTTATACGCCCGAACGCCGCTCCATCGGTACGGTAACTTGAAGTAGAGTCGATCCTAGCAGTTGAAGTAGGGTCGAGCCTAGTAGTTGAAGTAGAGTCAGCCCTAGGAAGGTGGTGGCAGTTGGCTCGAACGCGAGCTGAAATTCTTCGCCAGCACTGTGAAATGACGCCATGCCCCATGACGGGCTTTTCCCACCAGTGACGAGGTACAACGACCCATTTTCAAGTCGCGTCCTCTGTGCCCCGTATATATTTATACCAGCTTTCGGCATGCTTTGCGACATATGTGCGCAGGGTTCCAGATTTTCAAGCTTCTCGAGGTGCGCGCCTTGCGGGAGGGCCAACACAGCGCCTTGCGGAGCACCACATCTGAAAATGAAATGGCCTCCAGGAAACTCTCTATGTTTACGAGAGTGAGTCACGCTTCGGTCGGTATCCAATACTTACTTGAATTGAGGGTCGGGTTCCAACTTTTGAATGGATGGAGTCGAAACATGATCTCCAGGGTCTTGATCTGAAGGAATAATGTCTCTTGCAATACGGTGCTTCTTCAATGGGAGAAGTCGTCGGGCACGTAATTCGCATTTATAGGGTGATCTGCCTTGAGATAAACATTGAAGAAGAAATCAAACGCCCCGTAGGGTGTCACTCTGCCGACATCCCCAATCGAAACACCTTTTCGCTTGTAGTCGTTGGGAAGATTTCCCGGAGGCCCGGGAATGTACAACGGAAATCCGCGACCCTGCCGTAGCAATTGACCGCAGTAACTTGCGCTTTCCGACCAAATATCGCAAGGTGCATCTAGGAATGATGAGGCAGTATTTTCTATTCCCGTGGTGATCTGTGGACTGCGGATGAGGGAAAGAACGGTTAAACGCCAACACAGCACGCACCCCGTTCATTGCAGTCGGCTGATGTCCTTCAATTCATGACCGTCGGCACGAATGTCCCACAAAAAAGGCAGGTTCTCACCTGTTGCCACTGAGTGGACGTGTGTGTCCGCATTTCCGTGCACATTTGTGAAATGAGGCTGCGATCCCTCGTGAAATTCAACACGATTTGGGCGGTGGAACATCTGCCCAGAACTGAAAATCATTTTAATCTGTCAGCGCTAATCCTCGTCGCCTAACGGTTTCCCGTACCTAGGTCCGCCGAGCGAGGGATTGTAGCAAGGGTCCTCCATGAGCAAACCGACCACTGTTATGGAGGGCGAGACTGGGCGTTCAGAAGTCCCACTGGTTATGAGGGAAGGAATGCAGCGGAACGCTCCACAACCCTCGGACGGTCGACCTGTCGGGAACAGTATGCCCGCCCAAAAAGGCAGCGCGCGCCTACTATGAGAATTTAGCTTATTAAAAGCAGCCTGAGATAGCACCTAAGTCTGTTGTACAGCATTGTTATATGTATTACCGATCAACGTTATTAAGGTTTCCGAGTGTCCTCATTCAAGTTCTCCCGATGGACCATTAGTGGCGTATTAAATCCAGAGCCCTTAAAGGTCACAGACTTTGACCGATCCATGCAGAGGCCTCGTTGCACAGCTAGCGAATTTATTAATTCGTTATCCGTTGCGGCTTCCGCAGGCTAAGTATGGCAAGTACCTTCAAGAAAACACCAGATTCTAACGTCGTGCGCAAGCCGAAGTTGTTCACTCGTAAACCAGGAGTAGAAATCTGGGCAATGCCGAAACGGCAGTGGTACGGCATAGGTTCCATGCAGTCTTTCAGAACGGAAGAGCCCCTTCATTGCAATTTGATCCTGAACTAGTGGGATTTGCTCAGGCAGTCACGCCGAACGTCTCTGGGAAGGCACCCATGTCCGTCATCCGAGTCGCTTGACTCGCTTCAAGGCATTTGTCACCGTGACTATCCCAGTGTAGTTTCAAGAGCAAGGCCCAGTTCAAAGCCCTTCAGAGTATTCGTCCAGCGTCTCCTGCGCAGAGCTCGCCGTGGTCGTTGCTGGTTTCAAGCGGGGAACATGACTAAGCAATCCTCTTTCCTTTTTGGGACTCAAACTCTCTCTCGCTCACTCTCCATCTCGGTCTTGGAGTAATGAGATACAGAAGTAGGTTGACGATATTATAGAGACCGATTCCTCCCGGAAGAATACATGAGTGGTCGGTAGATAAATCATAAAATTTACACTTCGTCTTTGGATGAATCGCGATACAAGGGATCAAGACAAGGTTCGAGGACTCCGGTCAGAGGGAAAGATAATTGGAAGGGGGGAGGAGCGTTATTCATGAGCGGAGGAAAATTTTCCCCGCACGCGGACGGGGCGATGCGAAAAAGGGAGAAGGAGATTGATTTCGACGTCAACCTTACCTACTTTTTTTCAAACAGGGAGTTGGATGGTGAAATGTCCCAAATGGCGGTCGGGGGGTCATTTGTCATACTCATCCAGCGGTCCTCCGTCGTCACCCCCCCGCCCACCCCGGCGGGCATCGTCAGGTGCGGCGGCTGCGACGACTCGGGCTCGTGGTAGATCCCCGCGCTGTACGAGTGCGAGCGGTCTTTGTCGCCGTCGTTTGGCGTGGGCATGGGCCCGCTCGCTTCGAGCGTGCGTTGGCACTCGGCGCCGCCTTCAGAACGTACTGCAGGGGGGAAAAGTATTTAGCTCCATCTTCAAGAGCAGGGAGGTAGGAGGAAAGTAGCGGGGAAGGAAGGAAGGAAAGTAGAAGACAAACTCACAATGCCTATTCAGCGCATCCATCCTCGCAACTGCGTATGCAGCTGCTCATGCCTCTTACAATCCTGCTTCCGCGTAAATCCCTTCCCACACTTGCACAAAAACGGCTTCTCCTCATTGTGGCTCCGTATATGCCCCTTCAAGTTGAAGACACGCGTGAAGGTCGACCCGCACCCGGGCACGGGGCAGATGAATGTCGCCTCCTGCTTGCGCCAGTTGTGCGACGCCTTGGAGGTGGGCACGGTCGTGACGTTCTGCTTCGACACGACGATCGGCGCGGCGCTCGGGTCGGACACGTCGGGGAGGTCGGAGTAGTGCGGCGCGGGGGAGACGTTAGGAGATGGGTGCGGTGAGGGCCGCTGCGAGGATGCCGCGCTCCACTGCGAGGTCGCCGCGCTCCACCGCGAGGACGCCGCGCCCCACCGCGAGGACGCCGCGCTCGACCGCGAGGACGTCGCGCTCCACTGCGAGCCCGATCCCCAGAGCCCGATCCCCCAGAAGAGGCGCTGCGGTAGTGTCGGTGCCCGCGGATCGACGGCGGCGGCTCGACAGGCGACAGGTACTGGCTGCTGCTCCGCAAAAAGTCGTTCCGCCCCCCTCGTACGGGAACAGCTCCGAGCCGGAGCGGATGTCCTCCGAGAGCGACTGGCTCACGTCCGTGGGCCGCGCGGCGGCGTAGCTCTTCGAATACCGCAGCCCCGACTCGGGCGAGAGGAAGCCGTTGTCGAGCTCCGCGGAGCCGGGCGTCGGGCTGAAGGAGAAGGTGTTGAGCTGTTGCGAGCCGAAGGGCGAGCGGTGCGGGGAACCGCCTGTGGGATCGAACAGTCGCTGCTGCGGGTACGGGGCACGGCTCTGGCGGCTTATAGGGAACTCATTGGGTTCGGCGGACGAGTTACTGTGCGAGGTCGGCGAATTCATATCCCCGAGTTTGGGACTCGTGAAGAGGGGGTTATGATTAGAGGAATCGCCAGCCGACTCGCCACCTAGACCATCGCTATCCTTCCAATCCGCTGCCTTGCCCCGTTCTGCCTGACTTGTCAATAGATCGAAATAGGAGGGTAGGCGACTCCGTCGTTCAGTTCGAGCCGCTAGCCGTCTACTGTCACCGTTGTAGTCGGCGTCGAATCCAAGAGCATCGAATTGACTACTTGAGCGTCCAGCTTCCACAGAGATGCCGTCAAATTCCAATGAGTAATTCGACGATGGAAACGGCGAGGATCGGATGGAGGTGGTAGCTGATCCGGGTGGAGGAAGGTGAGAGTCAACGGGCCGGTCAGTAATTACGGACGACCCCCCTTCAGGTGGCGGGTGGTGTCGGGCGAACCGAGAATTTTGTGGAGTATCGTACGGGGAGACCCTATAATTGGAATATGACTGTTCGAGGGATGTCTCGTCCTCAATCGAAAAACCCTCGAGCTTAGACAAAAGCTTGGGATAAGGCTGATCACTATCTGTCAATGAGACGCTGTCGGGGTCGCTAGAGAAGAGGGATGAGCTGCTAAACCACGAACGACCTGGAGATCGTGACAACAGTCGAGTAGAGGACGTTTCAGACCCGGCCCATGGCCTCTGTGGCATAAGCGGAGACATCGGCTGGACGGAGTGGGCGTCTGTGTCGGCATTTATTTTGTCCTGCCCAGCATCTGGCTCGCCAACGGCTACGTCAAACGTGTGCTGTGTATTGGCGGTGGAATCGAGAATCGCATTCTCAGCGAGTTCTTTGACAGCGGCGGGAGCTTGTTCTGATTGTGACACAATTAAAGATCCTGGGGTCGGGAGATGTTCTTCAGCGAGCCACGTTGAAGGATGCGTCTCCAGTGGTGTCGTGGGAGAAATGTGGCCGACTTCATCACTTGTTGAAGGAGCTGGTGTCGGTAGAAGGAATGTTGCACCTAAGCGTTGTGAATAAGTACGGTAAATAAAGGAGCTTTCACCTCACCATCTTTCTCCGTAATAGAAAACTGGTCGTCTATGCGCTGAAGCAATTCTGAAACGTTTTGGATTGGGGGTCCAGTACTCGGATCCTGTCAGGGTTGAAATATAACCGGGATGCGCGGAGGATTAACATACATCACGAAGGATATCCCTCCAGTCATCGTCATGAGACATCACAACTGATGCTTGTGGGGTCTGCACAGGTCGCCGTAAGCCAACCAACAGAGCATTTTCAATGAATAGAAACCTTTTGAAGAATGTAATTATTGATTAATTCGCCAGGATGGAAAATCTGTGTAGCCATTGTGTTATTTCATAAGCACGGATCGTTTAAATATTGTACCTTGGAAATGGGAGCAAGATTCGATAACACAACGTGGCCACTTTCCCCTGTATGGTGCGTGCGGCCGTTCGTTGTTCCACCACCTCCTCCTCCTCCTTCAGAAGCACCCGGAGATGACGAAGAACTTGACGATCCGTTAGTGTGTGAGATGAAGTTGCCGTTTGCACCTCCCGATTGGAATTTTACAATCTCACAAATTTTAACTTTCCCGAACAACGCCGCCCAAATTCCTGTCCCGACTGAAATCGACAGTCCATGTATGAACGTGGTCTGATTCAACGGGCCATTTGTCGAAGAGGGATTGCAGCGTTTTGTCTGGGCCGGGTTTTTACGTCCGGAGATGCCGCGCCATCGATACTTATAACTTGGAGTATGGTCGATTGAAGTAGAGTCAGCCCTAGGGGTTAATGTGGTGGCGGTTGGCTTGAACATGAGCTGAAATTCTTCGCCAACACTGTGAAATGACGCCATGCCCCATGACGGAGCCTTTTCCCACCCAGTGACGAGGTACAGCGACCCATTTTCAAGTCCGCGTCCTCTTGTGCCCCGTATATATTGATACCAGCTTTCGGCATGCTTCGCGACATATGGGCGCAGGGTCTCCAGATTTTCGAGCTTCTCGAGGTGCGCGCCTTGCGGGAGGGCTAACACAGCGCCTTGCGGAGCACCACAGCTGAAAATGAAATGGCCTCCAGGAAACTCCCTATGTGTGGGAGAGTAAGCCATGCTTCAGTCGACATCCAAGACTTACTCGAATTGAGGGTCATCGGGTTCCAACTTTTGAACTGAGGAGGTCGAAACATGATTTCCAGGGTCTTGATCTGAGGAATAATGTCTCTTGTAATGCAGTGTTCTTCAATGGGGAGAAGTCGTCGGGCACGTAATTCGCATTTATAGGGTGATCTGCCTCCAGATAGATGTTGAAGAAAAATCAAACCCCCGTCGGGTGTACTCTGCCGACATCCCCGATCGAAACACCGTTTAGCTTGTATCGTTGGGAAGATTCCTGGAGGCCCGGGAATGTATAACGGACATCCGCGACCCTGCCGTACAATTGACCACATAACTTGCGCTTTCGACCAAATACCGCAAGTTGCATCTAGGAATGATGAGGGTATTTTCATTCCCGTGGCGAACTGTGGACTGCGGATGAAGAAAGAACGGTTAAATGCTAACATAGCACGCACCCCATTCATTCCATTGGCTGATGTCCTTCAATCATGACGTCGGCTCGAATGTCCCACAAAAAAGGCAAGTCCTCACCTGTAGCTACTGAGTGGACATGTGTGTCCGCATTGCCGTGCACATTCGTGAAATGAGGCTGCGACCCCTCGTGAAATTCAACACGATTTGGGCGGTGGAACATCTGCCCAGAACTGAAAATCATTTTAATCTGTCAGCGCTAATCCTCGTCGCCTAACGGTTTCCCGTACCTAGGTCCGGCGAGCGAGGGATTGTACCAAGAATCCCCCATGAGCAAATCGAGCACTGTTATGGAGGGTGGAACTGAGCTTTCAGAAGTCCCACTGGTTATGACACTGGTTATGAGGGAAGGAATGCGGCGGAATTTCCACAGCCCTCAAGCTGTTGACCAGGTGGGAACAACCTGCCCGCCCAAAAAGGCAGCGCGCGCCTACCATGAGAATTTAGCCTATTAAAGGCAGATAGGTCCTGGGTGTGCAGAGCATCGTTAGCTGTTAACGACAAGTTAACGATCAATGCTATTGAGGTATAGAAGCTTATAAGCTTAGCTCTTATTACAAGTTCTCCCAGTGGACCGTTATTAGAGTTGCATACTATATAACTTCCCAAATAATCGGTGAGATTAAAATCCGGATTAAAACCGTAGCCCTAACGTCACAGACTTTGGCCGATGCCTCATTGTACAGCTGGTGAATTTATCGATTCGTTATTCGTTGCGGTTTCCGTGAGTTAAGTAGGCCGAGTACCTTCAGGAAAACAGCAGATTCCAACGTCGTGCGGAGTCAACGACTCAACGTTGGGCAAGCGGATGAACCTGTGGAAAACCCTTGCTTCCAAAATGAAGTAGACTTGGACAGATACAGGAAAACGTCGCATTGGTTGTCAGAATATCATCGTCGCTAGCTTCCCTGTGAATTAATTCCCGCCTGAACGAACAGTGGTCAGCACCGATTTTAGATGACAAGCCCAACTTACTAACTCGTAAAACCCGAAATAGGAACCGTCCAGGGCGATGCCAGTGCAAGACGGGTCACCATCAGCGTTAGCATCGAAACGATGGCACGGTATATGTTCCGTGCAGTCTTTCAGAACAAAAGAGCACCCTCCTTGCAATTTGACCCTGAACCAGCGGGATTTGCTCAGACAGCCACGCCAAACGTCTCTGGGCATATCGGCTCGACGCCAACTCGACGCTTCATAAAGGCATTTGTCAGTGGTCACCGTGACTGTCCCAGCGCAGTTCCAAGACCAAGACCCAGTTCGAGCGAGCTCTCAGAGAGTATCCGTCCAGCGTCTCCTGTGCAGAGCTCGCCGTGGTCATTGCTGCCACTGTTCGCCTATTCCAAACGACTTCACATTACTAAGCACGCTCCGAGTCTTCCGCAGTTTCCTTTTTTGGACTCACTCCTCTACATCCCACCTACTCTCTCTTCTCACTACGAAACACACACAAAACAGACGATATTACAATCCATCCATTCACCATATTTCATCCCGGACCAATACATACACAAGATAGATGTAGATAGATATATCAACAAAACAAAAAAATTGCAAATTGTACACTGTGACACTTCTTCTTCTTCGAGTTCGCGATACAAGGGGGGAGGGATCAAGAGAGTCGGGGCGTCTGGCCAGATAAGCGGCAGGAAGGAGTGGGGGAGTGAGGGAGTGAGGGAGTGTAGAGGGGAGAGGGAGAGGGAGAGGGAATGTAGTGTATCCCCGCGCGGGAGAGTGTATCCGCACACGCACACAGGGAAGGGAAACCAAGAAAAAGGAAAAAGGAAAATCCAAATAGATAAGCGTCGTGGCAAGACGAAAAGAACGAAACGAAAACGAAAAAGAAAGACGAAAAATCGTAATAGCATGAAACAAAAAACGGTATCGTATCTATCGCACAAAAAGCAAACAAAGACAGAAAAAAACAAGAAAAAAGTGCAGAATGTCCGGGGAGATGTTGCAGGGAGATCGAGATCGAGATCGAGTAGAGTATGGGATACAAACAAACAGGGCGCATAACTGGGAGAGGGAGGGGATAGCAAGACAAGGACGAGGGCCGGGAGAGACGAGGGAGGCGAGGGGAGGAGAGCGAGTGATGTAGGGAGGGACGGAGGGAGGGAGCTGGTCGAGCTGGTCTCGGCTCGGGGAGGGCGGCGCGACGACGAAACCGCCGTCGCGCGGGCGCGGGTGTCACGAGAGTGGCAAGGTGTGACGAAGGGAAGACGGGCCAAAAACACTACACGCTCCACTTCACAGCGCCACCCCGTTCATATTCGCCCACGGGTCCTCCGTCTTCGTCACCCCGCCGCCGCCGCCCATCCCGCCGGGCATCCGCAGGTGCGGCGGCTGCGGCGAGCCCCCGCCCTCGTGGTAGCTGCCGGCGCTGTAGGAGCGCGGGCGGCCCCCGCCGTCGTTGGGCATGGGCATGAGCCCCGCGCCGGAGAAGTCGGGCATGCGCCCGTTGGCCTCGAGCGTGCGCTGGCATTCGGCGCCGCCTTCGGAGCGTACTGCGAAAAAATTTGGTTAGCACCATCTTCAAGAGCGGGGTAGGTAGGAAGAAGGGAAGAGGGGAGGGTGGAGGAGGGTAGGGAGAGGAGAAAAGAAGGTGAAGAGAAACTCACAACGGCTATTCAGCGCATCCATCCTCGCAAACTGTTTGTATACCCCTTCCCACACCCCGGCCACTTGCACAAAAACGGCTTCTCCTCATTATGACTATATGCCCTTCAAGTTGAAAGAACACATGAAGGTCGACCCGCACCCGGGCACGAGACAGATGAAGGTGGCTTCCTGCTTGCGCCGGTTGTGCGACGCTTTGGAGGTGCGCACGGTCGTGACTTTCTGCTTCGACACGATGGGCGCGGCGCTCGGGAGGTCGGAGTAGCGCGGCGCGGGGGAGACGTTGGGAGATGGGTAGGGTGAGGGCCGTTGCGAGCCCCCGCCAAGCCCCCCGCGCTCCGAGCGCACCGATCCCCCAGACGAGGCGCTGCGGTAGTACCGGTGCCCGCTAATGGACGGCGGTGGCTCGACGGGCGACAAATACTGGTTGCTGCTCCGCAAAAAGTCATTCTCGCCCCCTTCGTACGGGAACAGCGCCGAGCCGGAGCGGATGTCCTCCGAGCACGACTGCGTGCGTGGGTCTGCGCGATGCTCAGCATCGACTTCTTTATAATACTCTGTCTGGTGGGCGACGCGGGGAAGCTGGGTCGATTAGGGGACGCGGGGAAGCCACCACCAGCACCGTTAGAGTTTGAATGCAAGGAACACTTGCTGTTTTGGTTCGAGGCGAGTCCCCCGCCGCCGCTGGTCGGGGAGTGTTGGTGCCCATCGCCATTTAAGACAGTCGAGACTGGGACCAAGATGTATGGGTTCGGCGAGCTAGCCATAGTTCCAGTGGGGTTTTAAGAGCAAGACCCAGTCCAAGCCCTTTTAAAGTTCAATTCGCCTTCAGACTATCGGCCTTTAGAGTTTCTGTGGAGAGCAGAGCTCGCCGCGGCCGCCCAGTGGTCGTTGCTGTTCGCCAAATTCAGTTGGCGAACATGACTAAGCAGGCTATTTCCTTTTTGGGACTCGCTCAATCTCCGACTCTCTTCTCCTCTAATACATCTAGTTTATGAAGCGATGAACTGCAAGCTGGCGATAATATGGGCATCCATTCACAATTCTCCTTCTTCTAATTTGGAGGAATCGCGATAAAAGACAAGGTTCGGGCGCAAGTTCGGCGTCCAGTCAGAGGGAATGAAGGCAGGGTGAAAAGGAGGACGCGCTCAATCAAGCAGAGAACAAGCAATGTTCACGTCACGCCACCCAATCATAGTCGCCAACTGGCCCTCCGTCTTCGCTCACTCCCGCTGGCCACTGTTAATTAATATTGGGCTATGGGGCGGGTGCGGCGGTCTCGTATAGCAAAATCATTCTCGCGCGGATCCAGGCTATCCCACCGGCCGTGGAATTGTTGGCTGTTATGGGAGGGACATCTGACGGAGGAGAATAGCCGTCGGCAACAGCAGAGTAGTCATTATTCTGGGTGGAGGATCGCTGGGTCCGAGTTTGGTCTACGATCGCCGGGTGGCAGGAAAATCCACAAACTTGTCCCTCGGGAGGAGTCGGAATGTGGTCGTCAAAACGGTAGGATGGAAGGACGTCAATGCGTCGAAGGATCGTCAGAAAGCAAGTGACAAGAATATATAAGCAATAAATACACCGCAATAGACACCCTTCAGCAGTGTCGAGCCACCTCTACATCGCCCTCAGGCTCTTCAAGCGCCGCCCTAAGACAGGGTGGGTGTGAGAGACCGCTAGCTTGAATTCATTAGACACACCTGCGAATTCCGCGCACTACATTTGCGTTCGTGTCGCTTCATAGTGTGCTTCGTACCAAAGGACTCGCCGCAAATCCCGCATATGAAAGTCTTGATCAAATTGTGAGAATTCATATGGTCTTCAGGCCAAGTCAGTATAAGGATGGATCAAGTAGAAATAAAGGACTCACTGCGCAGGTTGTGCTTGGCCGTAAAATCGGCGCTGCAAATGTCACAAACGAAAGCTCCAGGATTGTTTTTGTCCTTGCGACGTGCGGCTGACGCGCGACGTCCTGCCACTGTTGCTACGACCGGACGAAACCGCTTCTCTTCTGCAGGCTCGTCCGAGGCAAAGTGGTCAGGCACGAAAAAGTCATCGGCCATATCCTGTATGTGATCCTGACGGCTGGCGGGCCGCTCCGCCTGACCTGTCGATGGACCAGCAATCGGACCGGGATAGGGACTCGCTAGGCGACGTCGTTCAGCTCGAGCTGCTAGCCGTCTGCTGTCACCATCGCCGTGTGAAAAGTAAGGGTAGTCGGCGTCGAAGCCAGGAATATGTGAATGACTACGTGAGCGTCCAGCGACCACAGAGATGCCTTCAAAGGCCAATGATGAGTAATTCGGTGATAGAAGAGGGGAGGTGGAATAACTCGACGCAAGGTATGGGGTGAACCGACTATCGAACGAGGAGCCACCGTAATTGGAATACGACTGTTCGGCGGATGTCTCATCCTCAATCGAAAGACCTGCGAGCCCATACACGAGCTTAGGCGACGAGCCAACTGAATGAAGATAATGAGCCTCAGAGCTCCATCCTGGACGTGTGAGTGGGCCGCGAAAGGTAGGATCGCCAAGATCACTATCTATCAATGAGACGCTGTAGGGGTCATTAAAGAGGGATGAGCTGCTAAGCCACGGACGACCTGTAGATGCAGATCGTATCGGAGTAGGTATGAGCGGGGAGAGTGGTGGGAGTGCAAAATCATTCCCCTGTGGATGTGGTGTACCCCACTGAGGAGGTGCTTGGTGAGGATGAGGGAGATCTGACGGAGGATGATCTGGAGCGAATGGTTCAAATTTTTGGTGTAACACATCTTGCCCTGGCGCGTCAGCAAAGGCCAACTCCTCGTTGTCGGAGCCTTGAGAACGTCGAGACATCGACTGGATGGAGTGGGCGTCTGTGTCGGCATTTATTTTGTCCTGCTCAGCATCGACTGGCCGGCCAACGGTTACGTCAGACGTGTGCTGTATATTGGCAGTGGAATCGAGAGTCGCGTTCTCAGCGGCTTCTTTCACAGCAGCGGGAGCTTGTTCTGATTGTGACACAATTAAAGATACTGGGGTCGGGAGATGTTGTTCTTCAGCGAGCCACGTCGAAGGATGCGTCTCCAGTAGCGTCGTGGGAGAGATGTGGCCGACTTCATCACTTGTTGAAGGAGCTGGTGTCGGTAGAAGGAATGTTGCGCCTGAGAGTTGTGAATAAGTACGGTAAATAAAGGGGCTTTCATCTCACCATCTTTCTCCGTAATAGAAAATTGGTCGTCTATGCGCTGGAGCAATTCTAAAGCGTTTTGGATTGTGGGTCCGGAACTCGGATCCTGCCAGGGTTGAAATATAGCGAGGATGCACGGAAGATTAACACACATCACGAAGGATATCCTCCAGTCATCGTCATGAGACATCACAACTATGCTTGTGGGGTCTGCACAGGTCGCCGTAAGCCAACCAACAGAGCATTTTCAATGAATATGAACCTTTTGAAGAATGTAACTATTGATTAATTTGCCAGGATGGAAGATCTATGTAGCCATTGTTATTTCATAATCACAGATGTCTCAAATACCGTACCTTGAAATGGGGGCAAGATTCGATAACACGACGTGGCCACTTTCCCCTGCATGGTACGTGCGACCGTTCGTTGTTCCACCTCCTCCTCCTCCGGAAATACCCGGAGATGACGAAGAACTTGATGATCCGTTAGTGTGTGAGATGGAATTGCCGTTTGCACCTCCCGATTGGAATTTTACAATCTCACAGATTTTAACTTTTCCGAACAACGCTGCCCAAATTCCTGTCCCGACTGAAATCGACAATCCATGTATGAACGTGGTCTGATTCAGCGGGCCGTTTGTCGAAGAGGGATTGTAGCGTTTTGTCTGGGCCGGATTTATACACCGGAGACGCCGCTCCATCGGTACTGGTAACTTGAAGTAGAGTCAATCCTAGGAGTTGAAGTAGGGTCGAGCATAGCAGCTGAGGTAGAGTCAGCCCGAGGGGTTAAGGTGGTGGCGGTTGGCTGGAACGCGAGCTGAAATCCTCCGCCCGCACCGCGAAACGACGCCATGCCCCATGACGGGGCTTTTTCCCAGCCAGTGACGAGGTACAGCGACCCATTTTCAAGTTCGCGTCCTCTAGTGACCCGTATATATTTATACCAGCTTTCGGCATGCTTCGCGACATATGTGCGCAGAGTCTCCAGATTTCGGAGCTTCTGCAGGTGTGCGCCATGCGGGAGGGCCAGCACAGCCCCTTTCGGAGCACCGCAGCTGAACATGAAATGGCCTCCAGGAAATTCGCTATGTGTAGGAGAATAAGCCACGCTTCGGTCGGTATCCAAGACTTACTTGAATTGGGGGTCGGGTTCCAACTTTTGAACTGAGGAAGTCGAAACATGACTTCCAGGGTCTTGACTTGAAGGAATAATGTCTCTTGCAATGCAGCACTTCTTCAATGGGGAGAAGTCGTCAGGCACATAATTGGCATTTATAGGATGATCTGCCTCCAGATAGATGTTGAAGAAGAAATCGAACTCCCCGTCGGGTGTGACTGTGCCGACATCCCCGATCGAAACACCGCTCCGCTGATATTCGTCGGGAAGATTTCCCGGAGGCCCGGGAACGTATAGTGGAAATCCGCGACCCTGCCGTAGCAATTGACAGGAGTAACTTGCGCTTTCTGACCAAATATCGCAAGGTGCATCTAGGAATGATGAGGCAGTGTTTTCTATTCCCGTGACGATCTGTGGACTGCGAATGAGGAAAAGAACGGTTAAACGCTAACACAGCACGCGCCCCGTTCATTGCAGTCGGCTGATGTCCTTCAACTCATGACCGTCGGCACGAATGTCCCACAAAAAAGGCAAGTCCTCACCTGTAGCCACTGAGTGGACGTGTGTGTCCGCATTGCCGTGCACATTCGTGAAATGATTCTGCGATCCCTCGCGAAATTCAACACGATTTGGGTAGTTGAACATCTGCCCAGAACTGAAAATCATTTAAATCTGTCAGCGTTAATCCTCGTCGCCTAACGGTTTCGCGTACCTAGGTCCGGCGAGCGGGGGATTCTCCTCCATGAGCAAATCGAGCACTGTTATGGAGGAGGGTGGGACTGAGATTTTAGAAGTCCCACTGGTTATGAGGGAAGGAATGCGGCGGAAGTCTCCACAGCCCTCGGGCTGTCGACCAGGCGGGAACAGCGTGCCCGCCCAAACAAGGCAGCATGCGCCTACTATGAGAATTTAGCCTATTAAAAGCAGATAGGTCCTGGGTGTGTACAGCATCGTTAGCTGTTAACGACAAGTTAGCGATCAATGCTGTTGAGAAACTTCTAAGTTTGATTGCAAGTTCTCCCTGGTGGACCGTTGTTAGTGTTGCATAGCTTCCCGAATAATTAGTAAGATTAAAATCCTGATTAAATTCAGAGCCTTTAAGGTCACGGGCTTTGGCCGTTACACGCAGAGGCCTCGTTGCACAGCTAGTGAATTTATCAATTCGTTATTCGTTGCGGATTCCACGAGCTAAATAAGGCGAGTACCTTCAAGAAAACAGATTCCAACGTCGTGCGGAGCCAAAGACTCGACGTTGGGCAAGCGGATGAACCCGCGGAAAATCTTGCATTCAAAAATGAAGTAGACTTTGGACGGATATGATTGTCAGAATATTATCGTCGCTGTGAATTAATATCCCGCTTGAACGAACGATGGTCAGCACCGATTTGGGATAACAAACCCAACTTACTAACACTGACTGGTAAACCCCAGAGTAGTAATCATCAAGGGCAATGCAAGACGGGTCACGACCAGCGTTAACATTGAACGACGGTGGTACAGCATAGGTTCCATTCGATCTTTCTGAACGTGAGTTGGTAGCTCCGTCTTTGAATATCCGAATCTGCACACGGAAGCTGTCGAGAGTTCGGACAGCACATTACAATAGGGACTCACAGCCTGGTAGAAATCGGGGTAACGATGACATAAGGACTTCCACACCGGCAGAAATAGACATAGACATGAGATTTGTCCAAGACCACTCGCCGAAGGGACGTTCATAGTCAGAGAATGTGTAGAACGGTGGTCCTTGGTCGTCTGAGTCGGCGCAGCCGCATTATCCTTATGAGAAACAGAGTCAGCGTAGGCCAGCCGCAATGGGTACCAGTAAGCAAAATTGCCACAGGGAGGGGACGAGGTAGACAGAATCTTGAGAATGGATTAGCCTACACCTCTTACTTGGCCCTTACCCACCCCTAGAATCTTCGACACAACTTGAAACAGGCTCCATTTCGGTCCATTTGCCCGCCCCGGCAGCCCCTCGCTGGACTCCAACGGCGCCACCACCGACAGGCGTGTCACGGACGCGCATGAGTTTGAGCTCTTTGGTCTTAGGCTTCGCGATATCGTACGCGTGTTTGCTGCTCGTCGCGTTGTTGCTGTTCCAGTGTTCGCCTGTTCCACACGAATCATGACTAAGCACGCGGTTTCCTTCTTGGGACTCACTCTTCTTGGTAGTGCAATTCAGCCTCGAAATCGAGTCTATAAAGTGCAGATTGGCGATATTACAATCCATCCATTCACCATATTTCATCCCGGACCAATACATACACAAGTAGCTGTAGATAGATATATCAACAAAAAAAAAAAATTGCAAATTGTACACTGTGACACTTCTTCTTCTTCTTCGAGTTCGCGATACAAGGGGGGGAGGGATCAAGAGAGGTGGGGCGTCTGGCCGGATGAGCGGCAGGAAGGAGTGGGGTGAGGGAGTGTAGAGGGGAGAGGGGAGAGGGAGAGGGAGAGGGAGTGTAGTGTATCCCCGCGCGGAGGGAGAGTGTATCCGCACACACACGCGGAGAAGGGAAAACCAAGAAAAAGAGAAAAACAAGAAATCCAAATAGATAAGCGTCGTCGCAAGACGAACGAAACGAACGAAAACGAAAAAGAAAGAAAAAGAAAATCGTAATAGCATGAAACAAAAAACGGTATCGTATCTATCGCACAAAAATCATAATCAAAAGCAAAGACAGGGAAAAAAAAAACAAGAAAAAAGTGCAGAATGTCCGGGGAGATGTTGCAGGGAGATCGAGATCCAGATCGAGTAGAGTATGGGATACAAGCAAACAGGGCGCATAACTGGGAGAGGGTGGGGATAGCAAGACAAGGACGAGGGACGAGGAGAGACGAGGGAGCCGAGGGGAGGAGAGCGAGCGATGTAGGGAGGGAAGGAGGAGGGAGCCGGTAGCTGGTCTCGGCCCGGGGAGGGCGGCGCGACGACGAAACCGCCGTCGCGCGGGCGCGGATGTCACGAGAGCGGGAAGGTGTGACGAAGGGAAGGCGGGACGAAGGGTAGGGACGAAAATACTACACGTTCCCCTCGTCACAGCGCCACCCATATTCGCCCATGGGTCCTCCGTCTTCGTCACCCCTCCACCTCCGCCACCGCCCATCCCGCCGGGCATCCTTAAGTGCGGCGGCTGCGGCGAGCCCCCGCCCTCGTGGTAGCTGCCGGCGCTGTATGAGCGCGGGCGGCCCCCGCCGTCGTTGGGCATGGGCATGAGCATGAGCCCCGCGCCGGAGAAGTTGGGGATGCGCCCGTTGGCCTCGAGCGTGCGCTCGCACTCGGCGCCGCCTTCGGAACGTACTGTAAAAAAAGGGGGGAAGCGTCAGTTTTATTCTAGCGAAAACAAAGGAGGGGGAGGGAGAGGAAAGTAGCGCGAAGAGAAGAGAGGGGAAGAAAGGAATTGGGACTCACAATGCCTATTCAGCGCATCCATCCTCGCAAACTGCTTACCACACCCACCGTACGTAAACGGCCGATAATTCGTATGCAGCTGCTGCTCGTGCCTTTTATAATCATGCTGCCACGCAAACCCTTCCCGCACCCCGGCCACCTGCACAAAAACTCTTCAAGTGAAAGACCGCGTGAAGGTCGACCCGCACCCGGGCACGGGACAGACGAAGTGGCTTCCTGCTTGCGCCGGTTGTGCGTGCGCACGGTCGTGACGTTCTGCTTCGAGACGACGATCGGCGCGGCCGACGGGTCGGAGACATCCGGGAGGTCGGAGTAGTGCAGCGCGGGGGAGACGTTGGGAGATGGGTAGGATGAGGGCCGCTGCGACGACGCCACGCTCCACTGCGAGCCCCACCCAGCCCCCGCGCTCCGAGCGCACCGATCCGCCCGAGGAGGCGCTGTGGTAGTGCCGGTGCCTTCTAATGGACGGCGGCGGCTCGACGGGCAACAAATACTGGCTGCTGCTCCGTAAAAAGTCGTTCCCGCCCCTTCGTGCGGGAAGAGCGCCGAGCCGGAGCGGATGTCCTCCGAGCGCCACTGGTGCACGTGCGTGGGTCTGCGCGATACTCGGCGTCGACGTCTGTGTCATGCTCTGTCTGGTGGGCGACGCGGGAGGCTGGGTTAAGTTGGGGGACGCGGGGAAGCCACCACCAGCACCGTTAGAGTTTGAATGCAAAGGACCGCTGCTGTTTTGGTTCGAGGCGAGTCCCCCGCCGCCGCTGGTCGGGGAGTGTTGGTGCCCGTCGCCATTTGAGACGGTCGAGACAGGGACCAAGATGTATGGGTTCGGTGAACTAGCCACAGTCTCAGTGCAGTTGTAAGAGCAAGACCCAGCTCAAGCAAGCCCGTTTTTATTTGCCTAGTTATCCAGAGTGTTCGAGGCTCCGACTTTTTCGTTGAGCAAAGCTCGCCGCGGTCGTTGCTGTCCCAATTTCAAGCGGGGAACATGACTAAGCAGGCACTTTCCTTTTTTGGGACTCAATTCAAGCCTATGCCTTGGCTTTTTCAAACACGCTATCCACTGCTGTCTGATGATATCAGACGGGTAGATAGACGAGATATCTGCCGTGGGGGATATCTAAGGTTTCTAGTATCAAGTTATCACCTGGTATCGACAACATTTCGCTGCTGTCCTCTACACCTCCATATCCATATCTTCTTGACTATCTTCTACACTTCTACAAGGTATCCCAGGTTGATACCCAGGCATTACTCAAAGATAGTGACTGAAATTTTATGGCGGCATTCAAATACCTGGCGGCGATAATCACCAGGTCCAAATGTGCTCGCCCATGTCGGCGAACCCCACTCCTATCGACACTTGGGTCCTCTTGGCTCTCCAACAATCATATCTTTTCTGGCACGTCTTGATAACGGCGATCAACAGACATTCCAACCTCATAAGCTGCTTACAGCCCAATGCGTCAGATTGGGATTGCGTAGCATCAACTCTCAACTTCACTGCCAGTGACCATGATGTAGACTGGACGAAATTTCGGATGTGTTGGTTATACGGTTAGTCACTGTTTCTTTACATTCTATGGCTCTATGTAACAGCTGTGTACCAGGCTGGGACGTCCGTTCAACGCAAGGTAGCGGCGCAATGCCGCAAAATTATTAGTCGCGAGGACCATCTCCGCACTATGCTGCTCAGGACCGGTTCTGGTGGTACGAGGGAGAACCTTGCGTAGAATTTCGCCTCCGAATGGGAGTGCTGAAGTGTAGTATTTTCTGAGGCTAGTCGTTGGCCCAAGTTGCATAAATAATTTATATTTTCCTCTACCACCTGTGCGGGAGATAGAAAACCTGTGAGGTGATTTGTGGGTTGATTTAATGACTGACGTTCGCTTTTCCTGAAACTCCGAAGCTGCACATACTCAGAGTATCAGCTAAAGGATACCGACTGACACCGAAGCTATCTGATGGTGGATATGTAGGTAAGAATAGTATGTGAAAAGGACCACGATATCTGCCCAAGATATCTCAACTATCTTCCCTGCGGCGGATACTCAAGGATACTACAGATATTTACCAGGTGATTTTCATTAGAAAAGGATCCTTTCTACCCCGATATCACGCAGGTGATACCTAGAATATCATTGCAATAGATAGCGTGGGATGTCACTACGTATATACGGATATTCACTGGGTGGATATTTAAGACGCAGCGACTATCGTTACTCGCACTTGAAATGGACCAAAGCTTCTTTGTAAATCTCATATTCACTAAACTGCGCATTTAAACCTTACGCGCATGGACGGCGTGGAAGACGGCGTGGAGGCCCTCGACATCGCGCACCTCCTGCCGCACACGCTCGTACACGTCGTCGAGCTCCTCCGTCGTCGCGACCCCGCTCTCCGTGAGCATCGGGCGCACTGCAAGCATATAGCGCAGGAAGGCCGCGCGCATGGCGCGGCCCACCGGCTTCATCGCGGGGTCCGGGTGCCAGGGGCCGATGGGCATGGAGTACTCCCGCGACGTGATCTCGTCGAAGGCGCCCGTGTGCGCGAGGAGCGGCGCGATGGGCGGGACGGGGTGCAAGCCGCGCACGGCAAGCGCAGCCTGCAGGTGCTCGAAGAAGGCCGCGAACGCGGGGGCGTGCGTTGCTGGCGTGCGCGCGGCGGCGTAGGCGGGGTGGAAGGCGGGATAGCGACCCCACTCGCCCCAGAGGAAGAGCCCCCGCGGGCGGAGGAGGCGCGAGATCTCGGTGAGGAGGTTGGGGTAGGAGGTCACCTGCGGGGCGTGAGGGGTGAAGGGACGGAGGTAGAGGGCGGCGTACCGCCATGGTGATAGATCGCGCGTGGATGAAGTCGAAGGTGCCCGCTGACCACACCGTCGGGGTGTTCACATCGTGCATCGAGAACTGCACATTGGGAAGCGGGTACCTTGTGGCAATGGGGACTTCAAGTACATCAGTCGCAGCTCAAAAAATGAGGGGAATAAATGGCAACCGATGTCCAGCCCACGAAAGGTGACGTGGGGGAAATCATGGGCCACGTCCATAATCCTGCAAAAAAAAATGGTTCAAAAAAAAGCCCGACAGCCCTAGTATGCATACCATTTCCCAGTCCCTGTGCACAAATCCAAGGCATACTTCTGTCTCTCGGGGTCTTCAGCGAGAATCTCTGACACTGGGCACGAGTCAGGGTAGTGGCCGCCCACTAATTCGAACAGTGCCTGATGTTGGACGTTCATCCACTAGAAATCAATGCACATAAGGATAAACACAGACAACAACAAATAGACCTACTTCTTGCTCGGGTGTATCGACCGGAAGTGGATACGGCGTGCCACCATGAGAAGGAAAGAGCCGACCATCTCGCTCAATGAAGTAAGTCGGAAAGTCGTCTAAGCTTAATTCCTCGAACTCGGGATCTTCAACTTCCTCCGCAGCAGGGAAGTAGCCTTTGTGTTCTGAGCCTTCATCAGACCTGGGGTCAGCGGAGTCTTCGTCACAGCTAGAATCATTGGGGTCTTCGTCAGAGCTGGGGTCAGTGGGGTCTTCGTCAGAGTCGGGGTCGGTAGAGTCTCCGCCAGAGCCGGGGTCATTGGGGCCTTCATCCGGAGGAACTGCGACAGGCATCGTGCAACGGGTAATTTCTGGTAGTCGAGGGACGTACTCGAGTGTCTCCTGACTTCATCACTTCTTGGAGGAGCCGACGTCGATAGAAGAAAAGTTGCGCCTGAGCTCTGGGAATAAGTACAGTAAATAAAAGAGCGTTCAACTCACCATCTTTCTCCGTAATGGAAAACTGGTCGTCTATGCGCCGGAGAAATTCTGGAACATTTTGGATGACGGACCCTGTACTCGGATCCTGACACCGTTGAAATGTAGTCGGGGATGTACGGAAGAATAACAAACGTCGTGAAGGATATCCCTCCAGTCATCGTCATGAAACATTACAACTGTTGCTTGTGGGGCCTGCACGGGTCGCCGTAAGCTGACCAACAGAGTATGTTAAAGGAGAAACCTTTTGAAGAATATAATTATTGATTAATGCGCCAGGATGGAATATCTATTAGCGATTGTTATTTCATAATCACGGATTGTTCAAGGAATCCCGTACCCTGAAAATGGGAGGAAGATCCGATAATACAACGTTGCCACTTTCCTCTGCATGGTGCGTGCGACCGTTCGTTGTTCCACCACCACCTCCTCCTCCTCCTCCGGAACCACCCGGAGATGACGAAGAACTTGACGATCCATTAATGGATGAGATGGAATTGCCGTTTGCACCTCCCGATTGGGATTTTACAATATCATAAGTTTCAACTTTTCCGAACAGCCTTGCCCAAATTCCTGTCCCGACCGAAATCGACAGTCCATGTACGAACGTAGTCTGATTTAACGGGCCGTTTGTCGAAGAGCAATTATAGTGTTTTGTCTGGGCCGGGTTTTTACGTCCGGAGACGCCGCGCCATCGATACTTATAACTTGGAGTATGGTCGATCAGAGGCATTGAAGTAGAGTCGAGCCCAGCGGTTGAAGTAGAGTCGGCCCTGTCTGCCGTACCAGCCGAAGTAGGGTCGGTTCCGTGGGACCTAGCGGTTGAATTAGGGTCGGACCCAACGGTTGAAGTAGAGTCAGCCCGAGGGGTTAAGGTTGTAGCGGTTGGCTTGAACGCGAGCTGAAATTCTTCGCCAACACCGTGAAACGATGCCATGCCCCATGACGGGGCCTTTTCCCAGCCAGTGACGAGGTATAGCGACCCATTTTTAAGATCGCGTCCTCTGGTGACCCGTATATATTGATACCAGCTTTCGGCATGCTTCGCGACATACGTGCGCAAGGTCTCCAGATTTTCGAGCTTCTCGAGGTGCGCGCCTTGCGGGAGGGCCAACACAGCTCCTTGCGGCGCACCACAGCTGAAGATGAAATGGCCTCCAGGAAACTCCCTATGTGTGGGAGAGTAAGCCATGCTTCGGTCGGTATCCAAGACTTACTCGAATTGAGGGTCATCAGGTTCCAACTTTTGAACTGAGGAAGTCGAAACATGATTTCCAGGGTCTTGATCTGAGGGAATAATGTCTCTTGTAATGCAGCGTTTCTTCAATGGGAAGAAGCCGTCGGGCACGTAATTCGCATTTATAGGGTGATCTGCCTCCAGATAGATGTTGAAGAAGAAATCGAAGGCCCCGTCGGGTGTTACTCTGCCGACATCCCCGATCGAAACACCGTTTCGCCGATATTCATCGGGAAGATTTCCCGGAGGCCCGGGAACGTACAGCGGAAATCCGCGACCCTGCCGCAGTAATTGACCGCAGTAACTTGCGCTTTCCGACCAAATATCGCAAGGTGCATCTAGGAATGATGAGGCAGTATTTTCTGTTCCCGTGGCGATCTGTGGACTGCGAATGAGGGAAAGAACGGTTAAACGCTAACACAGCACGCACCCCGTTCATTCCAGTCGGCTGATGTCCTTCAACTCATGACCATCGGCACGAATGTCCCACAAAAAAGGCAAGTCCTCACCTGTAGCCACTGAGTGGACGTGTGTGTCCGCATTTCCGTGCACATTCGTGAAATGAGGCTGCGATCCCTCGTGAAATTCAACACGATTTGGGTGGTCGAACATCTGCCCAGAACTGAAAATCATTTGAATCTGTCAGCGTTAATCCTCGTCGCCGAACAGTTTCCGGTACCTAGGTCCGGCGAGCGAGCGATTATACCAAGGGTCCTCCATGAGCAAATCGGGCACTGTTATGGGGGGTGAGACTGAACTTTGAGAAGTCCCACTGGTTATGAGGGAATGAATGTGGCGAAAGTTTCCACAGCCTTCAGGCTGTTGACCTGTCGTGAACATTATAGCATGCCCGCCTAAAAAAGCAGCGCGCGCCTACTATGAGAATTTAGCCTATTAAAAGCAGACAAGTCCTGGGTGTGTACAGCATCGTTAGTTGTAAACGGTCAATGCTGTTGAGGTATAGAAACTTCTAACCTTAGCTCTCATTACTTACAAGTTCTCCCAGTGGACCGTTATTAGTGTTGCATATATTGCTTCCCAATAATTAGTGAGATTAAAATCCTGATTAAATTCAGAGCCTTTAAGCTCACAGACTTTGGCCGATCCACGCAGAGGCACCGCCGCACAGCTAGTGAATTTATCAATTCGTTATTCGTTGCAGATTCCACGAGTTAAATAGGGCGAGTACCTTCAAGAAAACAGATTCCAACGTCGTGCGGAGCCAAAGACTCAGCGTTGGGCAAGCGGATGAACCCGCAGAAAACTCTTGCGTCCAAAAATGAAGTCGACTTTGGACGGATAGCGGAAAAGGTTGCATTGATTGTCAGAATATCATCGTCGCTGGCTTCCCTGTGAATTAATTTCCCGCCTGAACGAATGGTGGTCCGCGCCGATTTGGGATAACAAACCCAACTTGATAACACTAACTGGCAAACCCGGAGTAAGAATCATCAAGGGCGATGCAAGCCGGGTCACGACCAGCGTTAACATTGAACGACAGTGGTACGGCATAGGTTCCATGCCATCTTTCTGAACGAAAGAGCGCCTCCATTGCAATTTGACCCTGAACCAGTGAGATCAGGAACGCCAAACGTCGGTTAACGTCTCTGGGAAGGGGAAGGCACACATGTCGTTGGGAAACAAATATGAAACCATAATCCAGCTGTAGCAAAAACCCAGTCAATGCATACCTCTGCTGCGTGTGAGTTGGCAGCTCCGTCTTTGAATATTCAAATCTGGACACCGAAGCTGTCGAGATCCCGGACAGCACTCACAGCCTGGCAGAAATCGGGGTAACGGTGACATAAGGACTTCCACACCGGCAGAAATAGACGTAGACATGAGATTTGTCCAAGACCACTCGCCGAAGGGGAGGTTCATAGTCAGAGAATGTGTAGAACGGCGGTCATTGGTCGTCGGCGCAGGCTCAGCTGCATTATCCTTATGAGAAACAGAGTCAGCGTAGGCCAGCCGCACTGGGTACCAGTAAGCAAAATTGCCACAGGGAGGGGACGAGTTAGACAGAGTCTTGAGAATGGATTAGCCTACACCTCTTACTTGGCCCTTACCCACCCCTAGAACTTGAATCTTCGACACAACTTGAAACAGGCTCCATTTCGGTCCATTTGCCCGCCCCGGCAGCCCCTCGCTGGACTCCAACGGCGCCACCACCGACAGGCGCGTCACGGACGCGCATGAGTTTGAGCTCTTTGGTCTTAGGCTTCGCGATATAGTACGCGTGTTTGCTGCTCGTCGCGTCGTTGCTGTTCCAGTGTTCGCCTGTTCCACGCGAATCATGACTAATCACACAGTTTCCTTTTTGGGACTCACTGTTCTTGGTCTACAGTCCAGTGCAATTCAGCCTCGAAATCGAGTCTACTAGGGATCCGCTGAAAGCGCAAATGCTCGCGAAGAAGACAGAGGCGTAATCACGCTTACATTTCTCCTTTTCCTCCACAATTTTCCTTTTCGTTGTTGGGCCCAAATCCGGTATCAATCGAACCGCGCCATGAAAGCGCATCTTTTGGTGCTAATCCCATCGCAATTGACCAAGAATTGAACGAGTTTGAGACCCTTCTTTCACCCAAGGACCCGTCAGCCTCTGCAAATACACGGTGCTGCATATCCTAGCCCTCCCCCCTCATCACGTGCACTTAGAGTAGAATTGCTCGCTTCGCTCGCAATAAAGTGCAGATTGGCGATATTACAATCCATCCATTCACCATATTTCATCCCGGACCAATACATACACAAGTAGCTGTAGATAGATATATCAAACAAAAAAAAATATTGCAAATTGTACACTGTGACACTTCTTCTTCTTCGAGTTCGCGATACAAGGGGGGGAGATCAAGAGGCGGGGCGTCTGGCCGGATGAGCGGCAGGAGGGAGTGCGGGGAGGGGAAAGGGAGTGTGTAGAGAGGAGAGGGAGAGTGTAGAGTGTAGAGAGGAGAGGGAGAGGGAGTGTAGTGTATCCCCGCGGAGTGTATCCGTACACAGGGAGGGAAACCAAGAAAAAGCAAGAAATGGAAAATCCAAATAGATAAGCGTCGTCGCAAGACGACGAAACGAACGAAAACGAAAAGAAAAAAAAATCGTAATAGCATGAAACAAAAAACGGTATCGTATCTATCGCACAAAAAAGCAAACAAAGACAAAGACAGGAAAAAAAAAACAACAAGAAAAAAGTGCAGAATGTCCGGGGAGATGTTGCAGGGAGATCGAGATCCAGATCGAGTAGAGTATGGGATACAAGCAAATAGGGCGCATAACTGGGAGAGAGGGGGGATAGCAAGACAAGGACGAGGGAGAGACGAGGGAGGAGAGCGAGCGATGTAGGGAGGAGGGACGGAGGGAGGGAGCCGGTCGAGCTGGTCTCGGCCCGGAGAGGGCGGCGCGACGACGAAACTGCCGTCGCGCTGGCGCGGGTGTCACGAGAGCAAGAGCAGGTGGGAAGGGACGAAGACGCTACACGCCCCTCGTCACAGCGCCACCCCGCTCATATTCGCCCAGGGATCCTCCGTCTTCGTCACCCCGCCGCCGCCGCCCATCCCCCCGGGCATCCGGAGGTGCGGCGGCTGCGGCGAGCCCCCGCCCTCGTGGTAGCTGCCGGCGCTGTAGGAGCGCGGGCGGCCCCCGCCGTCGTTGGGCATGGGCATGAGCCCCGCGCCGGAGAAGTCGGGCATGCGCCCGTTGGCCTCGAGCGTGCGCTGGCATTCGGCGCCACCTTCGGAGCGTACTGCAAAAAAAGGGGGGGAGCGTCAGTTTCGGTTCGAGCGAAAACAAAGGAGGGGGGAGGAGGGTAGGGAGGGGGGAGGAGAAAGACGGTAGGGTAGGGAGAGAGGGAGAGGGGGGGACTCACAATGCCTATTCAGCGCATCCATCCTCGCAAACTGCTTATTACACCCATCGCACGTAAACGGCCTATAATTCGTATGCAGCTGCTCATGCCTCTTACAATCATGCTGCCTCGCAAACCCCTTCCCACACCCCGGCCACTTGCACAAAAACGGCTTCTCCTCATTATGGCTCCGTATATGGCCCTTCAGATTGAAAGACCGTGTGAAGGTGGACCCGCACCCGGGCACGGGGCAGATGAACGTCGCCTCCTGCTTGCGCCGGTTGTGCGACGCTTTAGAGGTGCGCACGGTCGTGACGTTCTGTTTGGAGACGACGATCGGCGCGGAGGAGGGGTCGGAGACGTCGGGGAGGTCGGAGTAGTGCGGCGCGGGGGAGACGTTGGGAGATGGGTAGGGTGAGGGCCGCTGCGAGGACGCCGCGCTCCACTGCGAGCCCCCGCCCATCCCCCCGCGCTCTGAGCGCGCCGATCCCGAGGAGGCGCTGCGGTAGTGCCGGTGCCCTCTAATGGACGGCGGCGGCTCGACGGGGGACAAGTACTGGCTGCTGTTCCGCAAAAAGTCGTTCCCGCCCCCTTCGTGCGGGAACAGCGCCGAGCCAGAGCGGATGTCCTCCGAGCGCGACTGGCGCACGTGCGAGGGCCGCTCGGCGGGATTGCTCTTCGAGCGCCGCATCCCCGACTCGGGCGAGAGGAAGCCGTTGTCGAGCCCCGCGGAGCCGGGCGTCGGGCCGAAGGAGAAGGTGTTGAGCTGCGCCTGCTGCTGTGCGGTGGTGTGCGAGCCAAAGGACGAGCGGTGCGGGGAGCCGCCTGTGGGGTCGAAGCGCCGCTGCTGTGGGTGCGGGGGCACGACCTCATTCATCGACACGCCGCCCGTCGAATCGTCCAATGCGGACCCGATGTTGCCCATCTGCCCGATGAAGTTGTTGCCCGAGTCCCACGACGGCGGCTCGAGGGCCGTGTCGGAGCTCCTGCGGGGGCGATTCATGTCGGCGAAGAGGAAGGGCGAGTTGGAGCCGCTGCTGTTGCGGTTTGGCGGTGCATTGGACGCAGAACCACCGTCGTGGCTGCGGAAATCGTAATTGGCCTGATCGCGGTACTCGTCCTGCTGTGAAGACTGCTTCCACGCCTGCGACTGCTGTTGGGACCCGTTAAGCGACGTGCCTGGAAGTAATTGTCAGAAAAGCCGGGTTTATCGGGAAATTAAGGGCGGGATGACTCACCCTGGTGGAGAGTCTCGAGACTGGTCTGGAATGGGACGGCGGTGGACGCAGCGCCACCGCCACTCACTGGTGTTGCTGGCACGATGTGTAGCCGAGGGCCGAGGCCGTCGCCTTCGGGGGCGTTGATCGTTGGCGGGGCAAAGTTGGAGCTCGGATTGCCCCCCGTATCGGGCATGAGCAATCGAGGTGGCGACTGGGGTTTCTGCATATGTGGCGAGGCGGGCCGATCGCGAGGCAACGGCTCTGTGCCCCAGTTGGGGGAGCGGAAGGTCATGTTCTCGAAGGACTGGGCGACATCCATGCGTGGAGACGGGGAGATGTGGTTGGAAGAGATGGAAGAAGCCCTGCTGCGGCGCTTGCTCTCCTCGCCGCTATCACCACCACCGTTGCTAGATGGTGAGCTGTAGTCGTAGGGGGCGTTACGGTGATCGGGGCCTTGGGGGGCCACGGGGACGGAGGATAGCTGGTGGGAATCGTAGGGGCCAGGCATGTACTCGTTGTCGTTGAACATGAGCAGAGAGGATTGCGGGGGGTCGTATTCGGATGGATCGTAGTCTGGGACAGCTACACCACCTGCTGGCTCGTCTTCAAAAAGACCAAAGGATTCCTGTTCGCCGTTGAAGCTGAGCTCGGAGTGATTCGAGTAGGGAGAGTTGTGGTAAGACCCGTTGTAAGAAGGGGTGTGGGGGAAGGGAGGAGAGCCCAGATTTGTATACTCAAAGGCCGAGTCGTGGGGGTCGAGCTGGATATGAAATTGGTCGGGGGAAGGAGGGTGCAAGTCGACGTCGGCTATATAGTCCTGGTCTTGATGGTTTGGATGCATTAGATTCGCTCTGTGGCTCGAGGCAGTACAGCAAAGTCACAGACGGAAACAAGATGCGGTGTTGTCAGGAAGACAAGTCCTTTTTCTTTGTCTCTGTATGCCCTTGTTGTCCAGCACGCTGAAACATCAACCACTTCCCGTCCAGCAACCATCATGTCCGACTTGTCCTCCCTCGAGTCTCCTTCAAGTGCCTCTTTCCCCTCATTTAATTATGTCTTCATTGAACGTTCTACACCCTCCTACACCCAAACGCACTGCCTCGCCCCCGCAACACAGCCTTTGTCTTTAGATAATAGATTCTACAACACTCCGTCTGTGGCTGTAACTGATGTGCTGCTTGCCAAGGCAGTGCAGCTCTCTTCTCCTCCTTCCTCCGCGTCCTGTCGTGTCGTTTCGCCTCAATCTTATCATCATCCTCCCCTCGAATCTTTTGCGTGACCGCACATGTACCTCGTCTCGTCGCGCCCCTCGCACATGTACACGCTTGCAGAACAACGCCGACCCAATCCCATCGGGATCCTCGCGAGTCGTTGCACTCGCCGTTAGCGCATCACTCACCCGCTACGCGGAACGCGGAGCCAATCACAACATTGACCCACGTCGGCGCTGATCCCTCTATCGCCGGCGTTCATCACCTCACGCAAACCCCAAAAATAGTACACCCTCGTTTCTCAAAGTGGACGAGTACATAGACTCTCTCCTTTGCCTTTGCCTTTTCTCTTGCCTTTTACTCAGTCATCCACTTACTCAGTCAACTACTCAGTCAGCTACTCAGTCAGCTACCAGCTGCGGCTGACAAAACATACACAACTATAAGTCCGAAACGAACCCGAAACACCGACCACCCCGTGCGCGCCCCCGACATTGTAGCGCCGACGTCGACGCTAGTCTCTTCTTCCTTCCTTCTTTCTCCTTCTTCTTTCCATCTTCGTTTGTTTATTTGTTTCGAAACTCTCGCGCCTCGGTCGCATTTACGCTGCGGGCGGCCGGTGGACCCACCGACGAGTTAGTATCGCGGAATTGCGGACCCGAACCCGAATTCGCTTGTACAATTGCTCAATAGTTCAATTTCATTTTCAATTTTCAATTTTCCCTCTTGTCTAGATCTCAATCGTGTCTCAATGATCTTGTTTTCTCAATCTGTTCTGAATCGCGTCTTGTCTCAATTCTCAATCAGGCTTAATTAGCCTGTCTCACTTCTTCTTCAAGTTCTTCAACTTGTCTCATGTCGAAGGCTTCTCTCGTTGCATTGCATGTCGAGATGATAATCTAATCCGAATCCGAATCCGGCGTCTTGGCACGTCTATGTCTGTTTTTGTCTCTGCTCCCGCATGCGCAAATTCCTTTATTTTATTTTACCAGTCTTCTCTTCTCTTCTCTCCCTTCTCCGTCGTCTTGTCTGCCCTATAGCTACAAAGCTAAATCCCATTGACGCGCACGCATGCCTCATGTCGACGTCACGGTCGCCAGGAACGTTCCTCCCAATTCCAGTGTAATTCTACCAACCTACCCAACTCGTTCTGAATTTGCCAGTGTTAACGTGAACGGTCTTTTTGTCATAGACTAATAATAGTCCAAGACCATGACAATGTTAATGAAGCCTTGGCACGAAGAGCGAATGGACGTCTGAAGCCTTGTCGAGATGTCTCAAAGACAAAGACAAAGACATAAACACATGCTGTTTCAGTTACCGCGTCCGCAGCCGATCTCAACCACTTCTCAACCTTCCCGCTAAATTGCGTTCTTCCGTCATGACAAGTGGGTGCGAGTCGGAATAGTGTCGGAATTCTCGGAAAGTTCAAAGTTCGTTACTGTACACACGGAAAGCAATCTCAACTGACCGGGACACGGCGGACTCGGACTCGGTGGGTCGGTTGGTTATAGTTACACTCTCGGCCTGGGACGCGAGTTATAATTACAGCACCACTCGGGCTACGCGGGTGCAGCTGCGGACAAGCTCGCTATTACTAATTTACACTACACTGTATATATTATATGTAGCTATAGTAAGATCATGACGCTCCGATGGCTGGCTGATGTAGTTCCCGTTCTCCAGTAACCACTATACATACATACATTCATGTAATATTAATCCTACCTAATCCTACCTACCTACCGAAACCGAACGGCTCCGAACGGCAAACGCAGATCCCTGTGTAACCGTAAGTGCGATTGAGGGAGGGAGGGTTGGGTCTAGACCCTGGCTGGCGATTTCTAATAGTTTCCAATCAGTACTAGTTTGAACCATCATTCATCGCGAGGCGACTGAATTAAACGGTGACCAGTAATATCACCGTTTCCGGCGACTCGCCGTGAAAGCCGAAGATGGTGTCGAGTCACTGGTCAGAGGTTGCGAGTGGTGCCGAGTTGAATGGAAAAGTCGAAAAGTCTATTTTTTATTTCGGTGAAAGGACGTGGGGGTGGTTGGAATTATCAATGTTTGGCGCGTTACGATCTCGCATTTTTGAAAAAAAATTGACACGCTTCCGCGGCCGTTGTACTTTACTCGACGACGTCCATGTCGAGTTCACGCGTGTATGCGTCCTCCGAGTCGGAAAAAACGTTGGCGCGGGGACGCGGGGGAAACTGTCTAAATCAACATACACATACTCTAATCATTCGATCCACCACACTGCTCCGAGAAATCATTCCGGATGCTTGGGCATTTCTTTTGGCCCTGGACGCGTTCCTGTCTCGCGTTTTGACACGCTGCCGGGTACGACGGCCATGCGTGGTAAATTCCAAAATACGCTCCGATTCTCGAACCACCAAAAACCGAACTTTAACATTCTATATGTTGGTGTGTTGTACTTTACTTGACGACGTCTATGTCGAGTCCATGCGTGTGTGCGTTCTCCGAGTCGAAAAAAAACGTTGATGCGGGGAAAAGTCAAAATCAACCTCTTGAACCTGCGATCCACCGCACTCCGGGTCCGAGAAATCTTTTTGGCCGCCCTTTTTTTGGCCCTTGGACGCGTTCCTGTCTCGCGTTCCCGTCTCATGTTTTGACGCGAGTACGACGGCCATGCGTGGTAAATTCAAAAATACTAGTATGCTCCAACTTAGACTTGATTCTTGAACCGCCCGAGACCAAGCTTAAACATTCTAACAACCACCAAGAAGTCATTCTACATTGACGCGCTGCCGCGTCCACATTGCGCCCATGCGTGGTAAATTCCAAAATACCAGTATGCTCCAACTTAGACTTGATTCTTGAAGCACGGGAGACCAAACTTAAACATTGCAAGTACCACACCCCGAGAAATCATTCTAATTTCTCACCCAGGCACCCACCCATCCAAACCACACACTCGCCCGTAGCACCTGTACACATTATTATTACGCGTCTGAAACCTGACGCTGGAGCAAAGCCATATGTGCTGAAACCATACTGCACCCGAATACTCACCCAAGCCATCTAATCTTGCCTGATCGTCTCCCCTCCTACCAACGTCTATCACCTTTACGCGTGGATCTGACACCCGGCGCTTATGCCTTTTTTTATGCGTTGATCTTTCCCAGCGTGCCTCGCTGATCTCCCTAGCGTGCCTCGTTGATCTCTCTAGCGTGCCTCTCTGATGCGCTGCCAAATCACCGCGATCCACCCAAGGATCATTTCGCCTGCGTTGATTAGCCCGGATCGCAAGTCCGTGCGTGCGATGATCATCTACATCTATCTCGTGCATA
Organism: Mycena leptocephala; assembly: GCA_029378395.1. Lineage (NCBI taxonomy): Eukaryota > Fungi > Basidiomycota > Agaricomycetes > Agaricales > Mycenaceae > Mycena > Mycena leptocephala. Next base: position 45,979 of record JARJLF010000680.1, on the reverse strand, counting down.
TATCGATAGATGGGATGGAAGATCCGTCGAACTTGCGATCCGGATCCATGTGCACTGAGCCCGGATGCTTGTCCGAGCACTCGTTTTATCTTTTATCAGTGCGTCGACCGGGACACAACACAGAAAATTAAAATTTCTGTCAAACCTGTCTGTCTTCAACTCAATCCTGACAAGACAGCAGTCTGCAGATAAGTATAACTTGAACCACCTTCAAAATTACTTCTTATCGACGCTGCCTGAAACACGATCGACATGGAGAATTAAAATTTCTGTCCAACAGATTAGATATTCTGTCAGACTTTAGATTGACTCAAGTACAAGTCAAGGTTGAACTGATCTGTTCGAACAGAAACAGACAACTTGAAACCCGGCTTCGCTCAGGGCTCCGCTGGAAACCTGTCAATGGATCCGGAACATGACTCAGTAGAGCGTTCCTTGCTTGTTGGTTGTTTGGATTCCTCTTCAACTGAGCTGTCTCTCTTGTGTGATTGGTCACTTAGCAAGTCACTTTGTTTTGGCCAGTCGGTATCTGAGTCCCTGCCAAGGTGGAGCGTATTCAACGGTCTGTAAAATATTGTATTAAAGTTTTGAACCACCGTTCCATCCTGCTTTAACGTATGGCCTGCTCTAATTTCTTCCACCCTTAAAACCGATGATTTATTTTCTGTCTTCGGCCTCAAACCCACTGGCAGAAGACCATTTTCGTTCATTTACATAGACTTCTATCGCCTAATAGCCAATAGCCTTGCGGCGATGAATACCAACCAACTGAGGAACTCTTCCACCCAGGAGCACGGGCCGATCACATTCCCTGTCGGTGGCGCACGCCTCGAACTGACATGCTGAACGGAACTGTCATTGTCAAATCCAAGAAGAGCTTCCCAACCGTTTTTGTTCGGTGTCAAACTCTCCGGATCCACAAGTGCCGGTACAGGCAAAAGCGTTTTAGAATTAGACTCCGCTCGAAACCTGTCATGGAATACACCTGAGTAGAGCGTTCCTTGCGTGTTGGTTGTCCGTCTCCAATTGAGCTGGTCAAGCTAATAGAGCGTTTTCAACACTGATTTTCTGGAAGTAAAATTCGAAATATCGTATGTAAGATTCAAACCACCGTTAAAAGTCAATCTGATTTATAACACTCTGTCTGTGGATGAGTACCCCGCTCTGGCATCTCATTCCACTTAGAACTGCTGTGTTGTGGTAGAGAACAGACAGGTAATTATGGTTTATTTAGCCTTCTACCGACTGATAGCCTTGCGGCGATGAATACCAGCTAACTAAGAGGAAACATATCGCCCTGTAAGGCGGGCCGATTGCCTAGTACCCGTGAACTCGACCAGTACTCCGCTCGAAACTTGTCAGTCTCCGAACGCCAGTGGCGCAGGCGTTGAATTGACGTGCTGAACGGAGCTGCCAAGCCCAAGCTTCTTTACTGCCATTCAACCGAGTTTTGTGTAGGTTTGAATTCCTGATAAATGACTGCAGCGTTCTACAAACTAAAGATCTTACATGCAAGTCAAACATTCTACAGTTGAACGATAGTTCGATGTTGCTCGTAAACCCGAGACCCGAGTTAATATCCAACTACTCATCTATAATTGCATGCTGGTCTTGCGCGCTGGATCAACTTGTTGAGTCAACAAGGCACTTCGGCAAGCTCTGCTCAAAATCTGCAACTGTCGAACGGAGGCTGGAACACAATTAGAGGACTCGTCAAACTGATCGTCCTGGACAGACCTTCTTTTTCTCCTGGCCACGCTATTTTGGCTTCAGTTCGGGACCTTTTCAACGCTGCAGCTCTGGCTTCAGGATAAAGAATTCTAAAGTCAACCCACAGTTCAATTTTACACAGACATATTATATTGCGCAAAGGAATCCCGCTAATATTCTGGATCCTAGAACATGATTCATTTTCTGTGTTCGGCTTTAGAGTCTAGACGCGGCGGACAATTATAGTTCATTTAGACTTCTACCGACCAATGAACTGGCGGCGATGATTATCAGCCAACTAGGTACGCTTACGCCAAGGAGGACGGGTCGTACCTGAGATTCCACTCCGCAAAAGCTCCGCTTGAAACCTGTCAGTTGATCAGAGCCTGGAACGCGATTTGGATTCATCCAACTGACTTGCTTGTTGTTCGATCTTGATACTCCTAGACGAAGTACTGCCACCCAAGCTTACTATAGTAATCCGACCAAGTGTTCGCAATTTTAGGTCACCGAGATGGCCGACAAATTTTCTTGCGTTTTTTGAGCACTCCAAAGAAAATTGGGGGTCTGAACACTTGATCGGTTTAGGGACCACCGCGGTTATACATCTTCCTTCCTTCCTTCCTTCCTACAGTACTTGCGATTTGTAAGGCTATTTCGGCGTCCAATGGTGGCCGAAACTGCAGGTCTGGCTGCCTTCAAATAAAAATATTTCAGAGTCAACACACTGCTTTCCGGCCGCATATAAGTACCCGAGCACTATTATGTTCCTCAATATTTTCGTCGGGCCCTACACATAAATTATTAGACCTTTTAAGTTGTGCAGTATTAGGGGCGCACTTCATCGGTATTTTGAGCGTGTCGATGCCCTAACATCCTAGTCTTGTGAAAAATCTTGTTTCCCTCTCTAGGCAGTTGAATGACCACCCGATATTCACGAGGGTGTTTCAGGTGTGGGTAATCATAAATCTAGAAGTCAGTTCGCTCAATCACAGAGGAATTTCAGCACATATATGAGAAGAGCTTCTGAAGAAAAATCCGAGCATTGGACGGGTTCGACATGTTTCGACCATTCCTGGGTTCTCTCTTGCTGCAACGGAAGGGCCTGTTGTTATTCCCAAGATTATGGAAATCAATTGTGATAATCTCATTTTGCAGCCAGGTGGCAGCAAGGAGGAGGTGGAGGGTTTCTTACCGCAGCGGTCCCGTTGAAGAACAAGCGGGTACTGTGTCGAGGTTAAACGTATTACGCCCTCAGAATTTGATTGGGGTTATGCCCAAGGTCTGAGAGTAGTTCTGCCACTACGGTTCTCATTTCTGAGCTTCAATTGGCAAAAATTGATTACCAAGGTTTTAAATTTGCTTTAATGGTACCACGTCCTCCGGAATTGCCTCGGACTTGAATGGTTGGTCAGCGACGTGAACTTAGATCTGTGGCGCAATGTGTGAAACAGATCTCAACGGCATCTATTTGCAGCAGTCGCAGGTCCCTCGTTTCCTATACTGGTGATTGCTCTACCTGGAAGAAAATATTCCATAATCAAACAAGGCAAACAAGAGTTCAAAATGTTGCTCAGCTGCTTTGGTATTGTAAAGATATTTTCTCGTCTCCAACGGAGGAATTATAGTTCAATTTCTCAACCATCTACCAATGGCCCTTCCGGCGACGAATACCAACCATTTCAGGTTTCAGGACGCTCAGGGCCGAATGATGCTGAGCCCAACGGCCGTTCCGGGCGACCCCAAACCTGTTCCGTTATTGTCCATCTTTTCAACAGATGTATATGTTATGTCCGCGGAATCTGACGTTTGGAGGGGAGTACATGTTCTACCTGCGACCATAAAATCGGACATTCGCTGATGTGAGATTGATCGCCGAGTGACTTGTAGGCGTACAAAATTTTAAAATCCCTATGGCTCGACCGTCCTACCTTGGTTTTTATATCAGTTTTGGCCCCTCACGTTCGAGTCGAGAGATCCCCGTGATAGATCTGACTCACTTCGCATGTGGCGGCCCACCATCTTTCCATCTTGACAGACATCCGTGATGCCTTGAAGCCGGGCCAAGGCCATGTGGCTCCGGGAGAGGTTGAGCCCTAGTTTATGGCTCCGGCATCCCTGTGTCTGCAAGCGCACTTGCTCCGCACGAAATCGACGATCACGCGTCCGAATAAGACCTTGCGAGCTCACAGGATACGGTGACGGAATTGGGTTAATGAATCTGGAATGGAATGGAATGGAAGTCCAGAGGTCGTGGAAAACGTATTGAGTTCGATAGATGGTGCGGGAGAAGCGCGAGTGCCCACATGGTAGGGGACAGATAACGGATGGTTCTCACGTTCAAGTGGCGGGCAGCGACAGTTGTAGACGAGATGGGCGCAGAAAGCCTCAGCCTGGATCTAGAGACATTCATCGCCAAGAAAAAATCATATACCGTTGCGACCAAGGCGTTTTTTTTCGCTGTCATGGGCTGTCTGCGCGCATTGTCAGTCAGGTACTTCTGACTAGAGAGAAAGGCCCGAGTCTGGCCCGTTAGATCGGCAGCAGTAGACAGAGCGGGAGAAGTTCTGCGCCGGCATGGGGGTCGAAGGTTCCGCGTTCTTTGTGGGAGAAGGGAAACCAGTGGAATAGCGATAGACGGAAACAAGAAAAGACGCCCGAGATCAACCTCCCCTTGCCCGGGATACAGTTTACCCAGGACGCAGCATTTTCGAGTGTCGGGTACTTTCCTTCCAGGATTAGAATTAATATCGACCCCAGGACTGCGGAAGGACAGCATAAAATCGGAGGAAATGCTAACCGAACGTTTGTGCGCACAGTATATCGGCCATGTCCGGTAGATTCTTTATATATACCTAGCTCATTTGTTTCTGATATTTTCCATAGGCTGCGCAGGAAAGGTTAATAGGCATTCATCACAGGATTCCAGCTGCGAGCCAGAGCTGAGTACTCGGGAGAACTTTCTTGGGTCGACGGAGTAGCCTGATCCAGAACTATATGAGACTGTGTACGTGCAAGTACGACAGATACTACCCAGAACCGTTGATTGGGCGGCTGCTGTGGAATACCAAAAACTTAGTATGGTTATAGTAATGTCATTGGTCGCTCACGGTGTGGTGCCGCCTGGCACCGACCAGTTGCTACCTAAGCAGGCCTGACGGGACGGTTGGAAATTTAGCTCATCTGACAGAGAACTTGAAGAACCTGAACGTCGGTAACTTCAACGGTAAGTGGTTGAGACTCAACTTGAGAGAACCTGAGCCCTGAGGTTGATGCGATTGTGATGGCGTGAGAGTTTGAACGGGTGACTCGGACTTTCGGTTCCGGTTTCCGAGTCCTCGACTTGTCCTCGACCATGCCAACTGAGTAGCCAAAGTTCTACGTATTCTATGCTTGCACTCAAGTTATGATTTTCAGATTGCCCTCCATTGCCTGTTCTCGCTGTGGATTCACCGCCGGAGAAGCACTAGAGCTCCCCGCCGTACCTTCTGTCCTTAAGGAGCTCTTGTCTTCAAATACGGCTCCTGAAGATTCGATATATGACGACCTTCGCAGAGAAGTAGAAGTGGCAGAGAAGAACCTCCCAATGATAGAGGAGAACATAAACCACTTGGAACGGATGCTACAGCAACTGACTGCCCGACGCCAGGAGCTCCGCGACTTCGTTGCAGACCACCACAAAATCATGGCGCCGATCCGAAAGCTGCCAAACGAACTTCTTTGGGAGATCTTCTCGCATGGCGAAGGGGATTCATTGAACCGGTGGAACCTAATCGACACACGGTGGCTGCTCCCGCAGGTCTGTCGCTCTTGGCGGGCTGTGGCGCTTTCAATGCCTCGATTATGGAATCACCTTTCCTTCAATGACCCCATCATGTTCGGGCATCTTTCTCATAGAGGTGTCCGAGCAATGCTTTTACTCCAGCTAGAGCGTTCAGCCGAGGCTCCTCTCACCATCGATCTCTCCAGAGGAGACCTCGGTGAAACCGAAAAACGCCTTATCTTCGAGGTTTTGCTTCCTGTAGCGCACCGCTGGCAGGATTTCAACCTTCGTCTCGATTTTAGGAATGTTCCATACTTCCTAATCCATGGCGTCGTCTCTTTCCCTCAACTGACGAAACTCAGTCTTTCGGTGAATAACCCTGAATGCCCATTTTCGAGCATATTCATGTCTATGCCCCTTCTGAAGGAACTTCGTTATGATGCTCCTCCCGACAGCCACTGGGACTCCGAGAGTTCCCTCTCGCAACTCAACAGCCTCCCGTTGTCACAGATCAAAAAATTGCATTTGTCGCATCAGTGGTCACGAGTATCTGACATGCTCAACATCCTTCGAGCGGCCTCCAACATCGTCGAGGCCTCGTTCCATTACTGTCATATGCGCCAGGAACCCCTCGTTAACCCTGTAACTGTTCCCAATCTCGTATCTTTGGATATTAGAGAGAATGTCGGGACCTTTCTGGATTACATCGTCGCTCCAGCCTTGCGACGCCTGACCCTTAAATTTCCTCCGTCCTCCGGCATATCTCCTGATGCTATGTCGTTCATTGCCAGGACGGGATCAGTTCTTACCCACCTTACCTTCCACTGCCTGCTGAAGTTCGACAATATGCTCCTCGACTTTTTGGGTCACACACCGCACATTAGCAACCTTGTTCTCGGGCGCTCCCAGTCCTATATAGAGTCCGACTTCGTAAAGGCATTGACCTGCGGGCCCGGGGAGCCAAATCTTGTTCCCGAGCTCGTGTTTCTCGAGCTACGGGGATATTTCCGGTGTGGGGGTGTTCTACTATTCGACATGCTCAAGAGCCGTTGCACACCAGGTCCCCTTCGCTCCCTCAGACTCGAGGACTGCGGTTCGGATTTACCAGATTATATTCATATTATTCCACGCGACTTTGGGCTTGATGTTATCCGCTTATAATTGATTTCGTACTGTGGCACAGCGGATCCCAGTTCCATAGATGCTGTCTTTCGGCAGCTGAGTCCATGACGACACATCAGCTTGCCTTGAGCACTTACGGTTTGCTTACGGTTCGCAAATTTCTAATAGCCAGACTGCGCAGCTCGCCTCGGCCATCGGCCACAGTGTAGATCATTTATCCTTTTCTTGGGCCGACGACTCTATTGGCGCTTCCATGTTGGCAGTGCTCCAACTCCATCAATCCACTCCCGCAGTTGGCTTGGCTCGGGCTCGATATCGGGCTCGCAGTTGGTAAATTTGTATAAACGGTCTTGAGACTAGCGATATGACTTTACTCTCTCATGAAGTTCTTCTTCCGCATTTTGTCTGCAATCTTTTTGCTTCTACCTGGCTCTCCAGCCTCAGCAACTTTACCTGACTGGCATAACTTGAACGAAACAGTTGGAGGGAAACTCTTGAAAGGAGTTCCATTCAGCAGCCCGTGTTTCTCCAATCTCGATGGGCATGCACGGACTCCAAATCTAACGACATGCGATTCAGTGAGAAGTGGTTATAATGACGAACGTAAGTCATCATTGCCTCTTGCCTCCGAGTCCCTGGTCGAATACTAAGGTTTTTGTTTTAGTTGTCCGAAGTAATGCTTCTGGCGCATATATGATCACGCAATGGGAAACCTGCCAAAGCACCGCTCAGCAGTGTCTTCTCGATTATATTGACCCAGAAAACCCTTCGCCATCGCTCCCTTCGCAATCGTGCAACAGCGGTAGCATCCCTAATTACTTCGTGAGTTTTTGCTTTCTATTTCTATCACCCGGACCTAGAATATTTTAGATCGATGTACGCAGTGGATCCGATATCGTTGCTGCCTTCAATTTTACCAGCAGGACATCGGTTCCACTAGTAATAAAAAACACAGGGGTACGCAGTCCTCCCCAATTTACTGAGATATGAGTTAAATCTCCGGGATTTTAGCACGACTACAAGGGGAGAAGTAGTGCACCCGGATCTCTGGCACTATGGGTTGGTCTCTTACTTCCATGCCCTTCGGCCCTGCTGAAATATCTCCAGACACACAATCTGAAAGACGTAAACTCTCTGGTTTCGCCCCTTACAAACCCATGCTGACCAGTATCCTCAAGATCTCTTACAACGTTACCTTCATACCCGAAGGATGTTCAACCTCAAGCCCTGCCTTGACGGTCGGAGTAAGCCCTGGTTGAATACCTTAACCACGTGTTGATTTTTGTATAGGCTGGGGTTCAATGGCAACAGGCCTACCAATTTGCCGACACGCATGACTTTACTATCGTCGGGGGCACAGATCGAACCGTCGGAGTTTCGGGTGGTTGGTTACAGGTATCCACGTCCGGCTCCCATTTATACCAATTTCTGAGGTTTGCCTCCTTAGGGTGGTGGACATTCCGCGCTGTCGAACACCATGGGAATGGGCGTGGACAGAGTCGTAAGTGCTATAAAATATTTATAACCCTTCGTTGCATGATTTTAGCTCGAGTTCAAAATTGTAACTCCCGATGGTGAACTTCGCGTTGCGAACGCTTGCCAGAATACCGACCTCTTCTGGGCTCTTCGAGGAGGTATGACGTTTGTAGCAAATGTCTTACTTGTAAGTCTGACGGTTGATCAGGCGGCGGCGGCACGTTCGGTGTTGTGGTTGAAAGTACGACGCTAGTATCCCCAGTCGTGACTGTCCAGGCGATACTTGTATCGATCACCTCTGCCAGCGCCAATCTCACAGAGGAGTTGTATTCCATCATGATTGACAACGGTTTGAAATGGGCCGATGACGGATACGGAGGATATGTCTCTGGCGGCACGGCAGTATACCTCACGCCCAAACTGACGACGGTAGAGCATACCGCCTCCATGGCTCCCATGATCGATTTCGGCAAAAGACTGAATGAAACCGGAACAGGGATCTACGAGCTCCTGGAGTTTCCGAACTGGCTCTCGTTTTTCGATGTCTTCACCGCGACGGAGCTGGAAGCCCAGGGACCTCCAGTAGGATATAATATTGCCATGGCGTCCCGCCTAGTCACCCGCGCAAACTTCCGAACCGCATCAGCTCGCAGTGAACTTTTGAAGGCTTTGCTTACTGCGACTGCGCTGACGCCTACACTCCTTTTCGATATCACCGTCCCTTCCTCGTTCCCGGGAGATAACACAACCAGCATCACACCTGTTTGGCGAGACGCAGTCTACCATGTGACGGTCAAGGTACCCTGGAACTGGAACACTACTACGGATGAGAAGCTCCGCGCCTATGACTTGGTGAACACGTCCGTCGACCACTTGCGAACAATAACTCCCATCGCATCATACTCGGTACGAGCAGAGGGTCTTTCTGCGGAGCGCGCCTCCTGATGTTCCCTTTCATCTCGCAGAACGAAGGGGCAGTCCACGAACCGGAACACGAGGTGGCCTTCTGGGGTATCAATCATGAACGCCTTCTGGAACTGAAGCGCAAATAGTAAGTTCCTACTCATCTTAGTTTCCGTGCTCAATGACCATTCAGTGACCCTGAGCACATTCTTGATTGTTGGCAATGCGGTACGAGCCCTTTTCTCTGAATCAACTCGAGTGCGGAACTTGGAATAACGTGCTCCCGTATGTTTAGTGGGATGGGAACCTTCTTCGCCACGATTCTCGTGCTACTTGTAAAGTTTTCTGCGAACGCGATGGCGTCTCGAGGACGCAGGAAGATGTACTTCGGTGAAGGACACTATCCGGTATACTTACTCCAGTAGGCGAGGGTATATATAGTTCAATAAGAACTTGCTACTGTGATATGTAGAGTTAATTTAATCAGCTATGGCGGGATGAGAATCAGCCTGGGTAGTTTCACTTAGTGAAGACAGCGACCTACTTTGACTCCGCATGGACAGCGTTGGGCAGGGCATCCTCGGCCTCCCTCAGCATCCCCGTGATGATTTCAAGGTACTCCTGCTCACCACGCCCGGCTGCTTCCGCCAGCGCAGCCAAGTGCGTAGTAATAGTCGTCATGGCGGGCTCCTTGCTGGCGCCGTGCGCCATCAAGATGCCCATCAAATATTTCTGGTCTTCGGCTAGCGGTAAACCGTCCCACTTCGGCACCGCCATCCCAGGTTTCCGCCTCCGATGCAAATACATGTCCCTGGGATGCCTCAAATCCATGGCGATGTAAAGCAAGTTGGCATGGCGGGGATAAGGTGGGAACCCGTCGAGCATTGGATAGAGCGGCACGGTTATTGAAGCATCGGCGCCCTTGGCAAGCAGCAGATTCACGATCTCCAGCCGTCTGGTGCACACCGCAAAGGCCAACGGGGTCCCATAATGACCATGGCGTTCGAGACCCGCGCCGCGTTCTAGTAGCAACGTGGCTAGCGCCAGATCCCCTTCCGCGCATGCGTGATGCAGCGCATTCTCGCTGCAGCCATCGGCTCCGAAGGTACTGTCGATGGGTGCGCCGTGCTCCAAGAGCAGCTTCACCATCTCCAAATCCTTATTCATAGCGGCCAGATGGAGCGGGGTGTATCCTTCCTGGTCCCAACTTGCATCAGGATATGCACCCGCCTCGAGGAGTAGTCTGGCGCATTCGATGTTGCCGGCTTTCGCGGCGACATGCAGAGGGGTCTGATTGAACCCGTACTCCCATGCCGTTCCCGGGCTCACAGAATGCGGCGGGGAGAGGAGTTTAGCTACAATGTGCGGCTTCGATGCTGCAGCCCAGAGTAATAGACGCCAGCCATTTTCTGGTGTGATACGGGCCTCTAGTTCAGATTGGAGGATATCGCGAAGACGGCGACAGGTCAGGACTAGTGCATTGAGAGCGTCCGTCGAAAGCATCGGGGAAAGAAGGGTTATAAGTTCAGGCGGGAGTTCCTCGAAGTAGTCCATTGAGCGGCAATTCTCACGAATTGCTCACAAAAGATGCGAAAGTTGACTACCAAATGCGGAATTGAGCGGCCGCGGCCCGCGGAAGTCAATGACTTGTGGGAATTACATGCGCAAATAATCTTCAGACAAATCCAACCAAGAGCCTAAGGCCGGATGTTTTCACGAAGGGTGATTGCCTCTGAAATTTTGAATAGCCCTCGATTCGCTTTCGGTCGACCTGTTTAGAAACAGATGCAGCGACGCCACAAAAAGTAGTGACTCTTACTCGTTACTCGTAAGTTCAAGAGACGAAGGAATCAAGGATGAGAAACGGCTGGGGTAAAAGTACGGCGTGGTCCTATTGCCACTCCCTGTAGCGCAACTTGGAGGCGTAATATTTCTACTGTACTATTAAAATCAATTCGTCAGTCACGCGTCACGGGGTGCTTGACGTGACGAATTTTGGAACCTTGTCACGCGTCACGGAGGCTCTTGACGAATACACTTTTCGTCACGGTCGGTTCAGAATTTGGGTTCAGGGCTGCTCTGAGCAAGTACTCTTCCTACTATTTTTTTTGCCATTCTCAAGGTTTCCTGCTTCAAACCTCACAAACATCATGCTTCAGACTAAGTTCAACCGAAGTTCAACGGTGAAAAATGGATTTTTTTCCTGTTCAACAGATTTGCTGAAGTAAAACTTCTCAGATGATTCCTAAGTCATTCTAATGGTTTATTCTACATGTCTTGCAACCCCTGGAATATTTCCTGGGATTGACGAAATTTTTGGGGTTGTCACGCAGCTGGGGACCCTTTGACGAATTGACGAAATGGTATTTCGGGTCACGCGTCACACCCCTTGACGAATTGAATTTAATAGTACAGTATTCTGGGAATTTCTGGCTATTTACCGGGAGTTGCAGCGCCAGCCATGAACAACGTAAGACTGTCCCCGGGACGGATCGAATGCAAGCGCGGCATATGCTATAAAAATTATGAGATGAAAGCGAGATCGATTTCGAATATAAGCCAGGCTCCAAGTGAAAATCAGTGACTGAAGTCCTGCGCCGAAATCAAATTGAGCAGATCGATTTGTGCGGCGCAAATTCATCATTGAATAATACGAAAGAGTACATTGTCAGTGTGAATAAACCCAGAATTAATTTGAATCCGGACCGGAGGACGCTGCGTGCGCATGCTTATTCGAGCGATGAATTCGAATAACGCGTACACAGTCTATCACGGCCAGCACTCTGCCATAATGCATAATCAGAAATATAATCATGGATCGAGTCGGAAACGAGAAGGAAACGTACAACCCAAAACTTTGCAAAACCATGGCAAGTATATTCACCCCTGCGATCAACCTCCACGCCGCCCTGCAGTCCTCCACGCTCGATCCCGGTTTGGGATAGCAACCGTTCTGAATGGGCCACTGCCACCCGTCGTTCAGGATGCCAACCAGGATGATCTCGACAATGTAGGAGGGAATGAGGAGGAGGCAGTCGAGTAGGATCGCAGCGAGGGCGGGCACGGCGACGTTTGTGACTGTTAGGACGATGGCGATGATGAGGTAGAGCGTTTCGATTCCTGTCTTGAGAAATTATGCTCCGGTTAGTACGGCGGATCTGAATACAAAGAGATGAAGACAAGACAACTTACGATAATCAATGCGATCAGAGGCCCGAGGAAAAGGTCGCCGTCGGTGTCGAGTTTGGTCCCTGCGGAAAAGGAAGTACATGCAGTAGCGTCAAGGAGTAAACATCGAATCGGGAATGTTGACTTGCCCTGTTCGAAGGCGGGGCTCATGAGGTAGGCCATGGTGATGATGATGACCAGGTTGGCGATGAGCGCGGGGACAGTGAGGGCGTAGCTGATCGTGCGGGGGGCCTTGCGCGTTGACATAGTTGGCCTTGTAGTTAAGGATGGACACGGGTCGCGGGTACACCCACGGGTTTGTACCCGCGGGTCTGGGCGGGTACGGGTACGGGTCGTGATTTCAGACCCGTGCCCAACCCGCGTACCCGACCCGTGTACCCGCGGGTTTTTGAGCTCCAAATTCAGCATGTTCCAAAACCTCGAGGGAGCTCCGGGATGAGCTCGCTGACTATCTGGCTGCTCTGTGCGTAAAAGCTGATGACCCCATGAAATGGTGGAGGGCCCATCGACGCGAATATCCCGTCCTTCATCAGCTTGCGCAGGACCATCTTAGTTTGCCATGTGAGTATTTTCTTATGCTTCATTCCATAACACTAGATATAAATGAATATATACGGAAGCCACTTCTGTCACCGTCGAGCGTGTCTTCTCGCACGGCGGGCGCCACCTGCTGCACTTCACCCGCAACCGCATGTTCACCGCCGGCTTTCTTTATGGTCTTGGCAGCATGCAGCCCAAAAAAGGGCAAGCGAGTTCAGGCCCAGGACGATGCAGATAGCTCGGGAAATGAAAGTGTTGAGATTGTCGAATAGTCTACATTTTACCGCACCGTATTTGACACCAAAATATTATATTTGCTGGAAATTTCGCGGGTATACCCGACGGGTCTGGGGACCCGCGGGTGCGTTGAGGACCCGCGGGTAACCCGTACGGGTTTTAGACCCGACCCGTACACGGGTACGGTTTTTGCGGGTCCGGGTACGGGTTGGCCCGAAGGTACCCGCGGGTATACCCGTGTCCATCCTTACTTGTAGTTGGCTCCTGAAAAGTGCACGCTGCATTTTCGACCGCGCTATGGTATCCCGGGCCATCAATGATCGACTTAGCGTCCCGTTAACCATTGTATTAAACCAAGTGAACGGATATGGGAGCCAAGAGAGCCAAGGAAGCCAACATAACTGATCTGTCTCTGTAGCACCCACGGTTCCTCGTTCTCGCACACCATGGCGTACGGGTACTTTTCAAGGCCGACATCGGTTTTACAACTGAGCGAACTTAGATGGCAGATGCTCAGCGCTCGGCATTCGGTGCATTCCGAGTCTGATGCTTCTCAACTGGATACCAGCTTAGTCTCTCCTAGACAGATGCTTCAACAATATTCGACGTCGTACCTCCGTTTGTTGATACCAGCTATGAATCAAGTCAAAGCGCAATTGAATGTTTCAGAAAAAACCGCTGCGGATGCCAGGATATACAGAAGATGACATTGTGGTGTTCATGGCCAGCAGAGAAACGGACATTCAACACCTGTGCAAGACTGAGGAATAGTGTTTTCGGAAACTACCTAGGTAATTTATTTCACTCCTGTAGGACCGCCAGAGGAGGGAACAGCTTTTCGAAAAGAGTTTTCGCGCGTTTGATGGTGCAATCTAGGCTCGAATCCAGCCTGTCTTTCGTAACTTAATTGCTATTGACAGCATTCATAGACAGACGGTCACCGGTCTAGGTGCAATCGCGCCTTGCACGAGCGTGACCGCGACTTTTTCTTCTCCCCGGCAGTCATGGTTTTATTTAACTTGCTGCTCATCATCTTGACCGACCCACGGCTGGAACTGGAATTTCTACATACTCATTATTGGATCACGTTTGTTCGAACAAAGGAATTTAGGAAAGGATCGCTGAAAGAACCTCTTTCTTGTGACTGGAAATGGCTGCTAAAAGTTCATCTTTCAGCGGTCCTTTCATAACCCGCTGAACAATGGATAAATTTATGGGTTTCAAAACACCCCCTCATTGTGGCTACTTCCATTTCCCACCAAAACAATAGATCAACTATCTGTAAATTTCAATTTGACTACTAATTTATACTACAGCATCAGCTAACATCTTGACCTAGGTCAAGATTTTGCTGTGTCCGGTGGTTGAACATCAGCAGCTGCCAATAACGAACCTGACGAGGGTCGAAAGGCGTACACGGGTATCTCCCTCCCTTCTGATTGATCCTACTGGCGTCACCCATGGGGCATTGACAAGACTAACCAGCCAAAATACTACTTGAAGCTCTAGATTTAGAGCGAGTCTTGACTCCAATAGTCGCAAGGTTGAAAATGGCGGTGAGTAACCATTGTTTCAACAAACGTTACACGGGTAGAAAACCGGCATTTATCTGCTAGAGGGATTACTTACATGTTCCGAATTCGGGTGGGAATTGAGCGAGAATAATTAATATTACACGGTTGAACTTGTGCCATCTCCAGTCTCGATAACTCGACGCCTATAGCAAATATCACTTTCGATACATAAAGAGTTCGTCCTTAAAATTCCATATTAGACTGTTAGATCCTCGTTTAATGTAGCCTGTATTAGATCCACAGCCTCTTGGGATCGAGGCCTGATTGAGCACTTGAAGGGGAGCGGCATGCTGGTATGAACCAATGAGTATATTTCGGGATTTCAAAGGAGGGCGTACGTGACAAGGCCGGAGAAGTAGTCATGGTTGGGTTCTATCACCTTTCCGTCCTCTCCGACGGCTTTTGTGATATCGAATGTGGCCAAAATAGACGCTATAGTTATCCACACAGACGAGGTTGCCATGTGTCTTCCAGGACACACTCTGGAAGAAGGCATTAACATAGCATTTGGACCATGGATGAGCACACCGTCGCCCGAAGCCAAATGCTGCGTCGGGATTTCTGATAGCGGGATTGGGTTTCCCGTCCAAAAGGAAGTGTTCGGGCTTGAATGCATATGGGTCTGGATACATTACCTAGAACAGGTCCGATAAGGAATCAAGGATACAAGATCCGAGGCTAGAATTACCTCGTCATGAAGGATAGCCCTATGAGAAGTTCAAGTCCAGGTCTCAGATCTCAGGACCGTGCTACGTACCATGCGTTTGCGATCACAAGTGAACCCGCAGGCAGCCTATACCCCCGATACTCGTCATCAACCGGTAGAAAGTGAGGGATTCCTAAGGAGCTGTTCAGGAAATTTCTCGGGCATTTCCCTAGCGAACAAACCAATCGGTGTCACAGACCTCCACCGAAGGACCTCCTTTACAACTGCAGATACATACGGCAAGGATTCCTCGTCATCGAAATCGGGTAGATGGCCCTTCTGTACGACTGAATCGATCTCAGCCTGCGCCTTCTTCTGCGCTTCAGGATTGCAGAGCATGCCAAGAATGAACGTGCCCAGAGCTGAAACTGTGGTATCGGTGCCAGCTGTGTACATAGTCCCAGCCGTCGATTTAATGGTCTGCTCCTGGTATTCTTTGTCCGTGCAGTCTTCCAGCGTCCGAAGCGCAGATGCGATGAAGGAATGCGGAGCATTTCCCATAGCCTACAGACATGAGACACAAATTAAATAGAAATATTTGAGCTCACGATGTTGAGTTTCGCTTGGGCAAAAGGTTTATCAACCATGCTCCGCGCTAAGCTCCGCCATGTATTCGCTTGGTGCTTGAAGCCAGCCCCAGGGAACCACTGCGGGACATATTTCAACAGCGGGATTGATCCTATACGGTGTTTGTGGTGGAATCATGAATGGCGGATGCAGATTGAGGCACTCACAACAAGGAACCTCCCAGGAACACCGGCATTGACTAAACTATGCACAGCTGCGTCGGCCAGAGTGATGTATGGGTCGTTTGCCGGTTCAACATCAATTCCATACGCCACAGACATTATAATTTCGCCGGCCATGCTGATGGATTTCAGCGGATGTCTACAGAAAGAAACAGAACGATAACTGCGTACTGTCTCAAATGGTCCATGAACCCATCAGGGTTGTGGAGTATGCGGCGAAGTAATCCGTGACTTGCTGTGAGCTCTTTAGGATGGAACAGCCTTGCAGCTTCAGTGTGGAACACGTTGTGAAATAAGCGTCGATGCGCGCGCCTATTAAAAGTAAGCTAGGGAGAAAGTGATCCAAGGCAAGTACTGACCAGTGGTCGCCTGTGAAATTTCATAGATAATCATCATAAACCAGTCAAACTGGAAGACTCGAACCGTATTTCATAAAACCTGGACGGCATTAGCAAGCCCCGTAATACAGCCGTGAATGCAACGTGAATGTGCAAACCGAAGTTGAAATCCCAACCCATCAATTCGTTGACCATCGGAAGTCGTGCTCTGAAATCTTGCATGTCATGAAAGAGGACTCAAAACCATAACAGCAGCTTGCCTATCCGAATAAATGGCAGACCTCTTTTCAAGCAAATTCACGGCCGCCTCAGACGAGGACAAGACAATGATAGATGTGCCGGCAACATTCAAATAAATTATGTCGGAATCTGAGAACCCAGTCGTCAGTATCCAGTTCGCAAGACATTAGTACGACGTGCTGTAGTGTTTGCTCCATTCCATGTATTTCTCCCATTCAAAGGTGGAAGGGAGATCAAAGAGATTGCCCACAAGAGGCAACTTCCGCGGTCCCGGTGGAAGGGAGAGGCGCTTACGCCGCAAACGGAGACAGTAAATTCCAAGAGAGATCGTAGCACAAATGATCAGGTTGTAGATATCGAATAGTGCCATGGATGGTGGCCGGGGTAGATCGGTTGTTTTGGTTCATCGAATGGGCTGCGATTTATAGGGACATGTGTCAAGAAGGTTTCTGGGGTTCATCTCGGATGCTGAGCCAGGCGGCCGATAGAACAGGACTCACTAGTCCGGATGCGGTGGATGTATTATTTTAGCTCGCATCGTCCTGGGATAGGAATCTCGCGTTCACGCGAAGGTGTAGACAGGGAGAACAAAAGGTCACCAGAGCTGTCCGATGACATTGATTCGTTGAGTGTCGGTGGCGTACAACCTGTCCTTGCAAATTGTCTTTGATGGAAAGGGATCCGGGGTCGTTGAAGCACCGGAATTGATATTTATCCCAAAGCCTGGGTCAGTGCTGCCGACTGCGCCTTTGTATTCCAGCATCTATTTGTGAAGGGGAAGAAAGAAATGCTCGCCGAAAATCAAAGCTGCCGTTATCGGTCTGGCTTTCGCAAACAAGATATCACACACAGCCATTGGATAGATTCGCTTCCACTCGTTGACGGAGACATACCTCGACTGTAGCGCAATGCGTCTATGATGGTGAAAGTGGTTCATGGCGGAATTCCCTGATGTCACCGCGCGGCATTGCAGAAAGATCTCTGAGAGGAGTTCGTACGATAGGTTACGGGGCGGGGGAAGCGCAGACCGATGCTCGAAGGTGGACTCCTGGAGCCCGGAGCCTCCCGGAGCCGCAGTGAGGCGAAACAAATATGGTTACAAAGAAACTTACCGCAGCTCATATATGCCATTTAGAATGAAGATTGCGGGGAAACCGTTGGGAAAAATCGACAAAAAGAGCCTTCAGAAAGTAGCAGGACGTTGAGCGCTGAGAATTATTGTGGTCGAGCTCGGACTTTGATGGCATCACTGCCTTCAATCCCAATTAGGAACCACGCTAATTCTGCCCCCGTTCATCGTACCGACCCAACTAGCAACAAGGAGCCTGAATTTAGTACATGGAAGATGTTTGAAATCTACACTATGTATAATTGATTGGGAAAAATCCAAATAGCTTGAATTTCGAATGATTATGTGCGTCTCCGCCAATGCCTGCGTGGATATCAAGAAAATAGGCTCCGAATAGAGTAAGCAACCTAGTCCACCTCCTCTAATCCAGTGACCGCCTTCCGAGCAGCTTGGTGATCTCTCGGTGCTCTCTGAGCCAGTCGGTGAATGTGGCTTGCGGTTGTTCTCTCTTGTCCTGTAGTCCAATGAGGTAGTTGGCAAACACGATAAGAGATCCATAGCGATAGCTGCTCCCATATCAGTAAGACCGATAACCAAGAGAGGGCTGCAAACAGACAGGTAGTTTACAGTCACATTGCGCAGTTTCTGTTCCTTAACCGTTCCCTTTTCACAAGCATCTACTTTCAGCTTATAACTATGAATTTAAAAGTTAACGTCATCATCGGCGAGAAAGAATTCAAGACGGACTCGTAAATGGCTTTTCGGAGGTTCTGGACGTCCTGCATTAGATCAATAGCGCGGTCTGCAAGTCGCTTTGCAAGTTTCCCGTAGGACAGCACGCCAACGAGCTGAAGGATGGTCTTGTACTCTCCTGGCCCGTCGTGAGCTTACGAACATTATAAAAATGACCAACATGCCTTGGAGATAGGCCTCTTCTTCCGACGGGCCATCCATTGAATCGTACGTGTCTGCAAGGTCTGTTTCATCATATTTGGGCTCCTTCCCGTTCCAATTCATAGTTGTCGCTACGAGACATGCCGCCACCATGCCGGTCGTGGTTCTACCTCGGCCCATTTGACAGTTGAAAACAAAGTCGCCGGCTTGTGCGAGACCTGATTTAACTCGGTCGAACAACTGGGATAGGGCATCAGGAAGCGGTGCCTGCTCGTCGGTCTGTCACGGTACAAGTTGATATATCTTCGACAAAAATGACAAAAGGAGCGGTCTTACGATTGCGATTCGACCATAGTCGATCTGCGGATGTTCAGACAAGATTCGAGTCTATACGAGCGGGAGCGTACCTTGAACCCTTCTATCTTCATCAAACTAAACACGTCCCTCGGTGTCAGTATGTCCGCTTCCGAAACGGTTTCCCATAGCGGCACGATCGCAAAGGAACCAGGGCGTTCTTCGACTTCGTCATGAAGTAAGACTCGACCCTCATTAGCTCTAAGTTCCCGAAGAACATCCTTCTTGAAGCTCTCTTCCATCCGCTCAACCATCGCCGTAGTGACGCCAGTAGCTCTGCAGTTAAAATTCAGGCCGTGTCCGGATGATTTACGGTATTTTCTTACTCGACGTTCTCAAGCGGATTGGCAGCAAGCCGGAGTACGTGTGGGCTTCCCGCGATATAAATCACAGGTTCCTAGAACGAACGTCTCAGCTGCAGCTTCGGGAGTGAAAGCAAACTCACCTCTCGTAATGAGGTCCAAAAGACCTTGTTCTTTCCGGAAGGTCCAGCCTCTACTCTGAGCAGTGCTCGGCGCAAACTGGATGTTCAACATTAGCTGAAGATAAGGTCAACAGTTGTTAATACGTTACCCTTCGACTGTTGGCATGCCGCTTTAACAAAAAAAATGAGTGTAAATTAATTGTACATGGTGATGCAAACACACCTGCCGCACACCATCTTTCCATCGCAAGGGCTCACATAATCGGTGCTGCTGGTCGAAGGCATGGATCGCAAAGTAAGCGGAACTCTCCGGAAGTTAGGGGCCCCGTCTATACGCCTACGTTATGTTGGAACCGTTGAACTACTACGGCCGATAAAACTTAAACGCACTCGGGTAGGGTCATCTTCTGAAGATTGAGGAACATGTCGTTCTTGAGGATGGTAGAGGCGGATAGGATATTTCCGGACCGATTTACGACAATCTGATTGACTTCGTCAGGGTGCGCAACATCGCCCGTTACTTCCGCGCGCTCCAGAGGTTTCAGTGAATTTAAGCCGTCCGCAAACAGCTCGTTTTCAAATGTCTTGAGAACTGAACGCGCCGTAGATGTCAGTTACATTGATTATACAGAAACACGTCGCTCACCAGGCTGATTCCGAACGAATGATTCTATGCTCTCAAACGACTGCCGAGTATCCGGTTCCGTTGACTGTAGGTATGCCTGGAAGACTATCAACGCAAAATAACGGTGTAGATTTTGCAGGCCTGTGTGCTTGATGAGCCGAGGTCGAAGACCGGAGCTACCCTACGTACCTTTCTGGGCATGCTTGCGTTTCTCCTTGTCATCCGTCGCTTGATCGGCCCTCGTGCGCGCCTCCTCAATTGCATCTCGAAGGTTATACACTATGTCGGCACGATCGATAGCATCATCAACTGTACTCTTAACTGTAAGACCTTTCCGAATAACTCGTAAAAGACCTAATAACCCTTGAGCAACGCAGGTAGAAGTCAACTCAAACAAGTGCTTACTATTAATAATTTGATAAGAGTGCCGATTTCGCGACGGTTCTACAGACTCTACAGTAGCCATGGTCATGACCGACAGCTTCCGTGAAATCATCGGCGTTGTGGGTGTGGTAGGCAGTCGCCGGGATTCCAGCCATTGCCGGATCAACAAAAGAATAATCTATGAATGAGATGAATAAATGTTCACCCGGAGCGAATTTGCGCAGCACGAACGGATGCCAAGGTACTCCTCCCACGACCGAGTTGGCAGTTCACCACAATGGGGGTGTTGTTGGACGACGCAAGGACGACATCGATGAGATCCTGCAGATCAGAAAAGTCCGGCGGCTTCTCGGCGGTCATCGGGATCCGGTGATAGTCCAGTTCTAGACCATCGAATGCCTTGCGAGACGCCATCACGTCTTTGAGGACCACGACATCCTCGAGTTCGTTCTGAATTTCCTCCCACACGGGTATGACCGAACCGTCCTCGGCCTCTGTATGTAGTAAGAGCCTGTATGATGGATCTGAGTGCCCGACAAATAAACAATCAAACCAGAATACTGACCTGCCGCCGAACGTTTTCAATTCCGAGATGACATCGTCTCGCAGGCGTTCCTCCAGAATTTCCAACCGGGATGCGGAGATACCGCCGTAGTCTTATCGTCTCGTCATCAAAAATGAAACCCTAAAACAATAACGTCGTTTCGTACCCTTCATATTCCTCAGCGAGAAGCCCTCTCTTCGAAGGCAGTACGGAGCGCCGTTGATGTATACGATAGGCTCCTCTCGCAACGTGATCCATATTATCCGCTGCGCAGAAGGATGCGCATTCTTGATGCGCGCGACCACCTCATTGATAGCCTCGAGCGTCGGCTGGCCGAGCGCATAGATGTGGCTTGTGGGCACTCGTCGGAAGTTGATCGCGCCTCGGACGCCGTGGTCGACGTGGTGCGATTCTTGGAGCCACTGGTCGGACTTCAGGAACGTCCTAAGTGAGAAACAGAACATTTCAAAACGGACAGGAAATATGGGGAGACACCGACTGACCCTTCTCGGAGGATAATACCGCTCCGATTCTGTGGACGAGAAAAATCAAACGAGGTTGGCCTAATAGGCCGAATCAAAATTACCTTGACTACATGCTTCGAGTATTCGTCGCCAAGGATCTGGCCGCCCGCGATAGCCACATCATTCTTCTTCCCAGGAACCAAAGTGCGGTCCTCCCAATTGGTTTTTGAAAGCGACGATAGGTCATTTACGGGCGCGAAAACATTCAGGCGGGACCCAGACGATTTGCGTAAGAATTTGATTTGGCTGAGTTGAATAGACGAAACCTAATGAGAACCTCGCTGGTCGGGAGATAACAAAAATACTTACTTCCATATCTCTGTCCGGGTCTTCCAGCCGTGTCAAATGAGGGTAAAAAAGCGAAGAGAGTCACGGACCTTCAACCAGTCCGAGAAGCTTTGGGAGAAGTTGTCAGTTCCATCGACGAAGGATGTAAAAGCAATGATGAAGAAGCTACACTGATGTGATGAGAACGGCAAGATAGACATTTCAATACACCGTACTATTTTTCCAGAGCCTTCGCCGCCTTGTCTAAAAAATCTTCGCCCTTTGCCTCTTCCAAGCTGGTCATGGAATACTTGAGACGATTTATGATAATATCTTCACGGAGATTCGTAACGTGATCCGCTGTCCACGAAGAATTTCAGTTAAATTCATCGACAGAAGCGTGGAATCTCACTAGCATCGATGACACGATCTACAAGCCTCTTGGCCTGCAGACCGTGATCGAGACAACCCAGTAAACTGAGAATCACGCCGTAATTACCCGTGTGCGCCTTGCGGAGGTTATCCAACAGCGCAGGCTGCCTCATCAGAAGCTCGATCGCGGATTGGGAGTTCCGATTTTGGAGACCTACAGCAATCCGGTTCAATACAGCGACAAACGGGGAATTACCGCACAAACATTGCTGCAGCAGATAGGTTAAACGTAAAAGCGATCTACTGAGATCCTGCTGGGCGTTCGCCTGCTCGAGCGCCTGCAATATCCTGGACTCCGTTTCCTATAGGTGGATACATTGGCTTCATCTTCCCATCATATTGTGTTGCGTACCTGACTCGGCGGCTGGAACGCGGGTTACCGAATGCCAAAGATAGATTATAAATGCACTCACGCTCCCGGCTGGTGTCCCCATACGCATAGGCGGGGGCGTGCTAAGTCCGTTGGATTTCATCGCGTACGGATCGGGGAGCCCGCGAACGATGAGCTGCTTCCGGCGGACGATCGACGCAGCGACCATCGCGAACGTGGTGCGCACGGCGCCCATGCCGCAGCAGAAGACAAGCGCTGTGCGCAACGGGTCGGTCGCACGAATGACGCGGAGATAAGCATCGAGGTAGTTGTCCTGGACACCAAGCAAATTAGCCACGTCACCAAGAGAGGAAGGCAGCAGGCAGATACCTCGATCGGTCGGTCGGGTGCGATAGGGATCCTGAAATAGATGGTCTAAGAATGGCTGCATCGCGCCGCAGGTGGCAAAGCATACCGGTGATACTAGAGAGACGTGAAAGCCGGAACAGACAAGATGGATATGGTACGAACGTCGACATTCCACCCCTGTTCTTTCATTTGGCCCCAAAGCTCGAGTGAGGTTCTAACATTTGAGTTATCGACGGACGTCCAGGTCGGCACGATCGCGCCTTCGCCGGAATCGGATGCAATTTCGTTGTGTGTGAGGATCAGCCCGCCGTATCTAATGATCAGTGAATACGCTTGTCGGAAGAACTGCGAGTGTAAATGACGGACCGGTTGGCTTCTTGAAGGATGTCATTCTTCATCCGGTTCTCTATGGCTTCGAGATTCTCGGCACGATCAGAGAGCGAAAGTGTTCGCCTTGGCTGAGATGCATCTCGTAGTACAAACGGGCGGCCCGAAATATACACTGTGGAAATAAAAATATGTGAAGAGAAATATGTGAACAGTATACGTTCAAAACTCAACCTACCGATAGTTCCTCGCGGGTGGAAAACCAGATAACGTGCGAAGAGTTGGGTGTCCCTGGTCGGCACCTGAGAACAGAGAGAATGGCTCGCAAGCCCTGAGTCCGCGGCTGAGCAACGCCAAAAACATTTAGATCGGCTATTCGTGGGGCGCGAAAATTCGGAGCCCCATGTACGTTCAAGTCCAGATCAAGAGCACGACCTATGAATTGTCAAGAAAGAAATTACGACCACGAAGTGAATACCTGAAGGGTAGTGATCGGTTTTGAGGATAAAGCCTCTAGAAAGCACACTGCCACTCCTAGTTTTGACCACAGATGGGCCCGACTGCTGGAGATGAGCCATTAGATCCAAAGACGTTCCACCAGCTAGTCCTTTTGTGGGTAAGACCATCGCTTGAGATCCGGTGGTGGCCCAAAGCTCCGGGGGGGATTGAAGACGGCCGGTTGTTGAGCGGGTCGGATTTTGAGGCTGGAAGCGAAGGTGGAACGGACACTGGACGGTCACCTTCCAACTTGCGAAGGTTATTGAGCATCATGGGGGTCAGAATTGCGAGTTTGAAAGCAAAATTCTTGCCTCGCGGCTTGCACACGGGTTTCAAGACAAGGTTAAGGGTAACTTGAAAAGTCACGGCGATCAAAATGACGTCACAGTCACACGTCACACGGACCGTCAGCCCGATGTAACCGCATTAAGCATTTCCGTTTGCGCTTCCACCATCAAGCATCCATCGCCCATCCACCTGGTCCCTCCTCTTTGCTGATCAAATGCCTTCAGTTACCTTCGCGTATTATTGTTCCGGCCATGGTGACTACCTCAGAGTTTACGAAGAGGCGTTTGAAACTAATAGCTTCAAGGCTATGGTCATGCAACGAGAGTGTCTGCACTAGCCGGCCATTTACTTCGTCTTCCAGAGCCCGACAGACCAACTGTTCACATAGTATCTTCGGCTCCGAAGCATGTGTTTGCCGATAGTATCGTCTTGGGCGCCGTTTATCGCAATGCCAACATCGATCCTGTTATCGTTCAACCATTGGCGTGAGGCACCCATTTATGGCCGAGCTACCGAACGTCTTACCCTCCAAAGTTACCGCGTAGATCGACAGCGAAGTGTCGCTGTATTGAAATCATTTCTCGAGAAGAAGGATGTAATACTGGCAAACAGAGGTGGCATGGCTTAGAGAAATTCATGCGGATTGTGTTCTAAGTGATGCAGCATTCGTCGGATGGTAAAGATAGTTTGCAGTCCTTTTGGTTGGCTGATGATTTCTCCTGTAGCTTGGCCGCTACGGCAGTCGGGATACCGTCAATTTTAATTACCAACTTCACATTCGACTCAGTATACAGTTATCTTTCGACCACCCTCGTCGATGCCCCCGCGTCTCCCACAGATGGGTCCCATTCACATTTCAATGCACTTGTACCCGATATTCCGGTGTCGCGCACAGAATTGGAACCCCTCGGTATCGGTCGAATTATTATATCTCTGCAGAACTGACCTGCTTTGCAGTTGAACATATTCATGCCGGATACCGTTGCGCAGATCTTCTGCTCCGTTTACCGGGATACATTCCAATTCCGTCGTTCGCAATCAACCCTGCCCTTCCCTCCTCAGAGTGGGTAGATCCGCTCACAAATCGATTTCACAATGACGTATTTGCGTCCCTGGATGGCTCACCGTCCACATCCACGCTTCATCCACCAGTAGAGTACCGTGGAGTCTCTCGACGAAAACCTACGCCTCGGCAAGTAGTACCCGTGCCTCTGCTTGTTCGATCGCCATCGCAATCTGTGTACTCGCCTACAGGCCGCTCTCGGTTTCTTCATTCTGTCGGCATCCCGTCTCGCTTTCACGATCCGAATTCTACAAAAATACTTGTCGTCTCTTTTGGTGGTCAGGCATTTCGACGGCCAAGCAGATCAGGGAGTGCGACTTCCAGTCGACGAGTTAGCCGTGAACTTAGTCCTGTTCCGGGGGCATTCCGCTATGGATCTCCACCGAAATTCACTGGACTCGGAATTAAAGATAGTCGATTGCCAACTCCATCGTCTTCTTTTGGTAATGGATCGCCACCGACGTTCAATGGACTCGAATCAAAGATTTCGGCCAATCACCGACTTCACCTTCCTCAGCTAGAAGCCCGCGTTTCCTCATTTACAAATCCCAACTGCGCTTCCTTCTCCTAGCGAACACGAACATTCATTCGTGATCACGTCCCCGCGACTGGCTACCGCCTCTCATTTATGGATTCCCGGTGCTCCCCCTGCATCAAAACCTCTGACCACTCCGCTATCACCTCGTGCTACCGACGGACCATTGTTCCAAACCATCCCACCAACCCCAGATCAAACTGACTCGACGTATGATCAAGCGTACTTTGATTTTGACGAAAGTCCGGAAGTCGAGGAACTTCCACGACTGCTTCCGGACGGATCCTGGATCGCGATCGTTTGTGGTGTTTCCAAAGAGCAATGGAATGCCGAAGCAGATGGCGGGGACTCAGATCTCCTGAAGGGTTCTTCGTCGCACCGCGGGACGTATATATGCCGGATTTAACGGCTGTCGGTGATGTGCTTCTCGGGAAACTGGTGAGTTTTCTCGCCACTGAGTTTGCAGACAGTGAAGGGATCAGGATATGGCACGGTCTCGGAATGCGTCGACTCGTGTACCCCCTTCGTATATGGTACATCACTCCACCGCCAGTTTGTACTAATGGATCTGACTGAACACGACGTCTAATAGTGTCTAGACCTCTATTTATCGAGGAACATGGACTTCGTCGGCTCCTAGACCATGATGGCGTTGGCGTGGAACTCTCTCGTGAGTCATACGAAGCGGGAGATTGGGCTGGGGCAATAGAAACGGCATGGCAGAATGGGAAAGCGGGTAAGAGCTCCAAACGCAAATCCGGTGAGGCTGGTCTCAGTTTGAAGACACGGGAGGAAGAAGGCCGTAAACTGGCGATGATGGTAGTGATTGGGCCGAGAAATGGGGTCGCAGCCATGGCTAGACTGGGAGGTTTACATGTGAGTCGATATGACTTTATTTGTCTAGCCCAATTGACAATCATGTTCGTAGACACTTTTAGATGTCGGCGAATTGTATGACTTTGGACATTTCTTTCCGGCTTTGAGAATGTTGCGACTACAGTATGGCAAACGCTTGGTTGCCGGGACCAAGCCGTAGATATCCGGTGTTGATATCCCGCCCCCAACATTGATGCATATCTTTCAAGTTGTCTCGCTCAAAACGGCAGTGCGATATTGATGCTGGGCGCCCATCAAAAATGGTTACGTGTTCCGTGGTTCAATCTTGCGGGTGTCACGTACCCATCCTAGTCGGTGACCGTCAGAGATTGCAGCCTACTGAATGCTGATTGACTCCAACTTGTCTTTCCCTCGCGGCAAGTGCAACTGATATCTGCGAGGCTGTTCACGATGGCATCAACGTTTCAAGTCGGATTCTCCGTACCCTAAAAGCAACACCGCATTTTGGCATTGTTGCGTACTGTCAATACGGACCATACTTACACGGCGCTCACATCTTTGGAGTCACACCTCGCCCGCAATCTCACAGGACGTTGCTGTTGGCCCGGAAACTCGCAGCACGCCAACAGCACGCCGGTCCAGCTATAAAAGCGGAACCGTGCTATTTCGGGTTCATCATTGACGTTATATAGCCTCCCCTCTGCCACATTGCAGCTCCTGCAGCAAACTGAATGCATAAACGCATTCGAATAATTACCAGTATGTTACTAATGTGCTCGCCGCCTTTTCATTAATCAACCCGTTTAAAGCTGCGTTAGACAGGCCATCTCCCTCGAGATCAAGTCCGACTCGCAGTCCTCTTTCGCCCATCGCGGCGCCGAATGAAGTGAAACCCCGCAAGAAGTCGATTCGCCAAGTTGCCTTGGAATATAGGCAGAAAGTGGCATCCTACGGCGTCGCTACCCTTGCCCCTCATCCACCAATTCGGAGACGAACTGTGAAACTGTGGGGTATGAGGTTAGAAATGGTGGAAGAGGCGACCAAGATCGAGCCATGTGCGTCTCACTGCTCTTCTGGTTTCTACACAGCGCTAAAACTGGATCGACTGCA
This sequence comes from Mycena leptocephala, assembly GCA_029378395.1. Classification (NCBI taxonomy): domain Eukaryota; kingdom Fungi; phylum Basidiomycota; class Agaricomycetes; order Agaricales; family Mycenaceae; genus Mycena; species Mycena leptocephala. Next base: position 18,578 of record JARJLF010000680.1, on the reverse strand, counting down.
TATTAGGGCCCCGAAGCTTCAAGTGGGTACGGGGAGAAGCCATTGGCCGAGGCCGAGCGTACCTTGGTCTCAATGTTACCACGGGAGAGATGATTGCGGTCAAGCAATATAGGATCCCTCATAATGCCGATGAACTCCCGGTCGTCCTTCTGCTCGTACCATAAAGCGAGAGATGGAGAATATGAAAGCCCTCAGCCACCCAAATTTGGTTGAATATCTCGGCCTCGAGGAGGGCGACGAGTTTCTGTCTCTGTCGTGGTGCGATTTTAAATGGACGCCTTCGCTAATATCGTCGTTCAGATTCATGGAGTACATTCCCGGGGCTCAATCCGCGAAAATATCCGGAAATACGGCACCTTCGACACAGATGTCGTCAAATGGTTCGCGTCTCAAATCCTCGATGGGTTGATTTATCTACATGGGAGGGGCCTTATCCATGGAGTCAGTATCATTTTCCTGCCACATTACCTGTTAATCTTATGTCACCTAGGCTCTGAAATCGAGCAATATATTGGTGGAACTCACGGGCACATGTAAGATCGAAGGACTCGGGTGTTCCGAGACCGAGATCCGGGATAATTCGCGGCAGTCCCTCGCACCATATTCTGGACGGCACCCGAAATTATTCGTACGCAATACAAGGCTTACGACTCCATGGCAGACATCTGGAGCCTTGGCTGCATTGTGCTCGAAATGCTGACGGGAAAGCGGCCTTGGTTTAACACTGAGGCGATTGCAGTCATGTACAAGGTAAACCATCTTGATTCTTGCATTGTTACCGACGCCGCTGATCTTCCATGATACATAGCTTTATCACCAAACCGTTCGGCCCCTCCCTCCCGCTGATAGCGGTCTGGATCCTGTTGCTGCAGACTTCATGGAGAAATGTCTTGCCTTGTCAGTATTATTTCCGCCACTGCGTTCACCATCTAATATCACTGATTCAAGGAGACCACAAGACCGCCTGTCGGCTGTACAACTCAAACAACACCCTTTCCTTCAACTATCCCCGATTGGTCTTTCAACGGATTCCGCCGGCATGATTCGAACCGGGTCTAAGTTTCATCCCTGGTCTCTCGGCTCCCCGGCTATCATCTAACTCGCTTGCTCTTGATCTTGCCTTTATCCTTGCGATCCTATTTATGTCACGACCCGTCTAGAAATATGTCTGTATCTCTATCTATCAAGCTCCCGTCCTCATTATTTAGTATTTATTCCTATGCATTTGTCCACGCTCTTCACGACATCATAACTCTTGTATTTATAGGAACCAAATGACAAGTGTATTATTATATGTATTTGTTCGGTCTTATCTCGTCAAACAATGGTTCATCGAACAGGATGGGCCTGGAACCAGTGGAGCCCCTGTCCCAATGTGGTAAGACCGCAACAATCATCAATACTTCCTTGATCAACACATTACTACAAGTTCAACTTGACCAGTACCATCACAAGGCCAGATCCCTTCCCGGCGCCTATTCAGCTTGATTCCAGATTTACCTTGACTAGAGACCTAAGTGCGATTGAATTCAATTCGGCGTTCGACGGGCGCCATGACTGCAACCTGAGCCTGTGCGAGTGGCAATAGCAATCTGACTCTCGACTCTGCCACTTCCGCTTGGGCTTGGGCTGTAGACACATGGGCGCTTGATGAAACTATGGAATTATCTCAGGCCAAGTCTTGACCATGTTGACAGCAAAGGGTATTTGGTTACCCCCGCTCTCTTCGCGACTATTGCCTGTTGTCTGTTATCCGACTGCCCGTCCCGACGTCTCTGAATCAAAGGCTTATGGTCTATCCATTTATTGCGTTCTGGCCCTCCTGAATGTCATGTAGCTGCTTGCTATCATTGGTCCGCGGATAGAGTGACTGCTACCTGAGCCTGTGCGAGACTAAATTCACGAGTGGCAATTGCAATCTGAGTCTCAACTCTGCCGCTTCCGCTTGGGCTATAGACACATAGAAGCTTGATGAACTTATGGGCTATCTCAGGCCAAGTCTCGACCATATTGATAGCAGCAAAGGATCTCTGGTTACCCCCGCTCTCTTCGCGACTACCACATGTTTTCTGTTGTCCGACTCAGACTGCCCGTCCAACGTCTCTGAATCAAAGTCTTACGGTTAGCCATTTATTGCGTTCTGGCCCTCCTGAACGTTGTGTAGCTGCTTGCTATCGTCGGTCCGTGCGGATAGTTATCAAGGCGTTTACGGCAACTAAGCACAGGTGTGGCTGGCGCGTAGCTCTGCATAGGTGCTGGATTTCGCTCAGACTAGGGCAGTATCGGGGGTGCGTATATGAGCGAACATCTTGACACCTGTGAGCTGTCTGCTTTAAACCCTCTTTTCCATCCCAGTCAGGTCATATCCAAGAAGTTGGACCTGTGCCTACAAAGGTAAGCCGCTACTTATTACCCAGACCAAACCTCCGCAGGCCCAACAAGAGCTACCTGCACTCTTTGGTTTAACCGTCGATCTCCCTAGCTCTTTTTTCGCGGCGCCTTCAAGAAAGAAATTGTCGTCGGAACACATGTACGCAGGTCCCCAAAAATCTTCTGTGCCTCTCTGCCCACTCAATACCCACTAGTAATAAGGATTCGCACCCTTATCTCGCTCCAGTGCTTCCCATCCCATATCTGCTCTGACTTTCTCAAGGACTTCCTCATCTCGAAGCCCTTGGCTTCACCGTTTCACCTTATTAAAGGCGTCAAGAGTCTAACCTACCAAAAAGTCACCATTCGTCTTCCATCGATATCTCTTAGCACGTCTCCGTTAATAAATAAAAAATCTGCTTTACTTACGTTGTCCCACACCTAAATCGGTCTGCCTGCGCCTCGCGGGCAAATGCACGTGGTATCTTATAATACGCGTCTGCCAGTATTCGGCTCTTCCACTCTAATCCTCCTTTCCTCTCGGTTTCTTCTGTACCGCCATGTCCTCTCCTTCACAGCCCGTAAATATCGCAAAGCGACCTATAGATCCCGTAGACGGCATCCCGGGCTCATTGTCGACGCCTTACGGTACACCTGATATCCGTCTGTTGCGTGCACAGTATGCTGGGACTCCTCCGCCCCCTAATATTCCACCGAGGAATATTTCTGCATCTCCTTCACTGCGGCCCCAGGTCTCAGATGTGTCCCTGATACCCTCAAACGACGGCCAGCCGGGTTCATATGGCGGCATAAGCGCTGCTTTACGGACCCCGACCCCACGCAATGGCAGCGATACACCCCTGAATCTGGACCTCGATGATCTCCCGGACGAGGAAAAAGCGCGCGTTTTGAGGCGGCACCTGGTCTCCAAAGAGGAGCGAGATGCGAAATCCACACCGGCATCTGAGCTCGATGTCCCGCTTGGCCCTCAGCCTGGCGGCTCGGGCTCCCGCAGGTCGTCGTCTGGCGCACACACCCCTTCGCATGTGCAGAGAGAGGATACGGAGCCGTTTCCCATCCCGTATGCTGCTCCCGGAGCCGATGTAACGTGAGCCTTTTATTTTATTTTAAAAAAAATCATTGTACCCATATGACGTGTGCAAAGGCACGACATATACAAGTGGAATTCCGACCAGCGGAAACTCGCTGCGCGCGGTCGCGCTGCGTCCCTAGTTGCCCCGCGTGTAGTTACTCCAGATCCGGCGTTCGAGCACATCCACGAGCCTGGTGGATTCCGCCGCAATTATGTCCTCATGCGCGCGACGGAGCGCGGCGAGGAAGAGCCCCACATGCTCAACAACTTCATCGAGTTCTTGTACATCTTCGGCCACTTCGTATGTCCTTCTGTCCGGTTTGCGTTTTGCGACTGACGTCTCCAGGCTGGAGAAGATCTCGAGGAAGACGAGGATGATGATGACGAGGAGATGGGCAACGGCGCTTTGGATGGGCTGGAGCCTACGGAGAATACGTCTCTGCTAGCCTCCCGCGAAACGTCCAGGTTGTCCAGGTCGATGTCGCGTTCCAGACGCAAGCGCATGTCGTCCGTCGGTCCTCACGGGAACGCTACCGTTCCCCAAGCCGTCCTCATGGTATGCCGTCCTCTGTCCTCTACGCCTGGTGCTGAATTTGCTCTAGTTATTGAAGGCGTTCGTTGGTACCGGCGTGTTGTTTCTTGGGAAGGCGTAAGTACCCTTTTCACCGTTAGTTCTCCGCTCACGACCACTTCAGCTTCTACAATGGGGGATTACTATTCTCGTCGCTCCTTTTCATATTCATTGCTCTAATCTCGCTCTACTCCTTCTTGCTGCTCGTCTATACTAAGTTTGTTGTCTCGGGTAGTTTCGGAGGTATGTGCTCTCTACTGCTCTTTACTGTCGTGTTCTAACAACCTCTCAGATATTGGTGGTGCCCTGTACGGCCCTTGGATGCGCTACCTCATCCTGGGGTCCATCGTCGTCTCCCAGATCGGCTTCGTCTCGGCCTACATCATCTTCGTCTCCCAGAATCTCCAGGCGCTCGTCATGGGGATCACGCACTGCCTAAAGCTCATCGACATAAAATACTTCATCATGATTCAGTTGATCGTCTTCCTCCCGCTCGTGCTCATCCGCGACCTCGCGAAGCTCAGCAGCACGGCGCTCATCGCGGACGCGTTCATCCTCGTCGGGCTGGTGTACATCTTCGGCTCCGAGATCTCTATCGTCGCCGAGCGCGGCATCGCCGACGTCCAGCTCTTCAATCCGAAGGACTTTTCGCTGTTTGTCGGCGTCGCTGTGTTCTCATTCGAGGGCGTCGGGATGGTCATCCCCATTACGGATGCAATGAGGGAGCCGCACAAGTTCCCCAAGGTCTTGACCGGTGTGATGCTTGGCGTGCTAGGTGCGTCGTCTTGTCCATATTGTCGTACGCGGAGCCGACCTTTTCCGTAGTGCTCTTCGGTGGCGCCGGCGCGCTCGCGTACGTCACCTTTGGCTCCGAGATCCAGACTGTCGTCCTCGTCAACCTCGACGGTGAGAGCAAGATGGTGCAGTCGGTACGTGCTCGCCCTCCCCAGTCTCCCCTCCCATGTTAGTCCGCCCGCTGACCCCTCCCGCAGGTACAATTCATCTACTCGCTCGCGATCATGCTCTCCGTGCCGCTGCAGCTCTTCCCCGCGATCCGCATCATGGAGAACGGGCTTTTCACGCACAGCGGCAAGGCCGACATACGCGTCAAGTGGACGAAGAACATCTTCCGGTTCGTGACGGTCTTCTGCGCGGCGCTGATCAGCTGGGTCGGCGCTGCGGATCTGGACAAGTTCGTCGCGTTCATTGGGTGCTTCGCATGGTGAGTACGCCTTGTTTCCTTCGTCGTTCCGTCTCTGTAACACGACTCACTGAATGTGTGCCTGCCCAGCGTCCCGCTGTGCTACGTGTACCCTGCGATGCTGCACTACAAGGCGTGCGCGGACACGCCGCGGAAGAAGGCCGCGGACATTGCGATGATCGTGTTCGGATGCGTCGCGGCGGTGTACACCACGATGCAGACCGTCACGGTGCGTTTCCTCCTCTCCCTCCCCTTCTATCCGCTCATGTGGATGTATTCGTATAGCTAATGCTGGAGCCGGAGAACGGGCCCCCGCCTGTGTTTGGGAATTGCGACGTCCCGCCGTCTTAATCCTTAATCGACGGTCTTGACCCTTAATCAGTGGATCGGAGGACACTAACGGGGTGCATTTCAGGTTAGAAACAACTACATACTACAACACATGTGTACATGTAATCGTCACAATCAAGTATCCGAAAGATTATATTGCTCCTTGCAGCCTCATGAGTTACCTCAATAAACTATAGGCTTTTTCTCCAGCTCGATGCAGCTCAAGACCTCTTGAAAATGATCGATCGGGCCCGTCGGGCCGAACGCTATAAAACTTTCAACTCTCTTCTCGATGACTCGATCTATACATCCTCCTCCTCCTCCATGTCTGTCGATCCGAGGACCAGCATATACTATCTCTCGACTTTAGCGGCAACGCTCCAAGATGCTCTTCCCGCCCAGACTCCTGGTTATCAGAGCATCCAAAACGCTTCTGACAATGTGATGTTTCTAAATACACTCGCCACCTGTCTGAGCCGAGGGAAAATATCCGAAGCGAGTCTAGTCGTCGCTGTCACAATTGGCCCGGTGAAGGCCAGCGGCGTCACCGTCTCTGTGGTAGCGAGGTTCGACTGAAGACACTTTTATCTTTCTTTTCAGTACTGACCCTGTTATAGCCCAGCCGATCCCCCTGTCCGAATATCCGCCCCCGTCTCTGCCCCAATTCGCCTCAGCTCTTCTCAAAGGTCCTGCTTGGACAATTTCATCTTTCCTTTCAATGCTGACCTTATTGTAGCCGAACTAATTCCCCAAATATTGTTCCTTCCGACTCGGCGTCCTCAGGCCTCGCCTCAAGGTTCTGCTTGCGAAATTTCACCTTTCCTTCAATACCGACCTTGTCGTAGTCCATTATCGCACTCAGAATGGATTTTGACCCGAAACTCACCCAGCCCTGCAGGAAGCGTGAACCTGCAGCCCCAGGATCCCCAGGGTCCCGGCGAGCAGCTACTGTGCGTACTGTTTCGTCTTGACCTTGGCCAGCTGCTTTAATTTGCCCCAGAGATTTGTTACTGGCTTTCGCTTTTCCGGCTGCGGCGGGGATACAGCCCCCGGACTTTCAAACCTTTGTCTTTGAAAGTCTCCGACTTCTCCGAGCAGGCGCTTCTCGCATCAAAAGGCTCCCCGCCGAAACCCGCAAGGTCGGGGAGGCCATTGGACTTTACTTTGTTCATTCTTGCCAACGGAAAATCCGCGCCAGGACCCAGCTCGTTGCTTCCAGTTACGATTTGTCGTTGCTGGAGTTGTGGAATCCTTCAGATCTACAGGATCTCGCGACCACGTCTGTTTTAATCACCAACGTCTACATTTCTCGGAATTTGACAGCCGTCGGGGTCAAAACCACGGAGGACGAGCACTACATTTTTGATGCCACAACAGTAGCCAAGTGGTGGACCGTACTTGTACGACTTCTCATTGCTCTTGACGTTACTGCCAAGAACAAGGCTCCAGACATTATGCGGCTCGCTATCCTATCCATGAGTACTCATGACTTACTCGGTTATCTTCCCGATAGTCTCTGGACCATCCCGTCGCTGGCCATGCATCTGCAGAAATGCAAGAAAGCAGAAGGTATGTCTGCTTTGGCCTGATCAGCTGCGATAACTTATGCTTAACAGCTCCAAAGGTCGATCAAGACTCCAAAGAAAGTACGTCCGTTTAGGCTTTACGGGTTCCGGTGCAGTGACTTGTGCGTAACAGCGGCACATGTCGGACAAGGAGAAGGGGAAGATAATTTCGACAAAGAAGAAAATTTTGACGATACATTACCGTCAAGTAAGTTTTCGTCTCGATCTGGCACACCGTTGCTGAATTCTATATCAATTTAGTAAAGCCGCTCACGGAAGCACCCAACGTATGCGTTATCTTCCACCGTGCGATAGACTCCATTTGTGCATGGACCACAGGTCCACGCGTCCTCCTACACAGTCGCCTGAACAGGGCCGACATTCCTATCAACGTCTCTGTGTTTGTCGTCGACTTACCTCGCAATCCCATCGACGCCATTACGACAAAACTTGTGGCACACTGGACGAGAAACGGCCGATGGTCTTTTGAGGTCAGCACCAAGGTGCTCACGATGGTGAAAAAGACGCCACCGGGTGTCACGGAGGGGGCACTCCATTGCGAAGCGGGGCTAATGGCGTCCATACTTCTCCACAACAAAAACCTGAAGCCTATGAGCGGCGAGCCCGCTCCCCTCACCGCAGCTTTTCAGGGAATGCTTGCTGATGTCAGTCTTTCTTTTCGTTCTTCTCACTGATATTCCATCTATTATTCAGGGGATGGACGACCAGAAGAAATTAGCGATCGGTGTGGCCAAGAAATGCTGCCAGGTCTGCGGAATGCTCAGCGAGTTGATCAAAACTACGTATGGGCTCGAATTGGAACTCCCGGGCCGTCACGGTAGCTACAGGCCATGGGTACCCCCTGCGTGGCTGCCGGAATCTCTACTCAAAACGCTCGAAACGGCGTTGCTAACAAAAGTGGAGCAAATGGTGGTAGCTAAGGACAGTAGAGCGTCCTCCGCGGCAAATGATCTGCAAGATCCTCTTGCTGGGGAGTCAGGCTCACTTTATGTTTCTTATCGTCCAAAAGAGTTGTAAATCCTATGATTCAGACTGGTGAATCTTGATCAATAAATAATATTTTCCCAATGCTACATAGAAATTGCCCAGCGGTATGAGGGCCTTTACAGGACATGGTGCAGAATGTAGGAAGGATAAGAAGGTTTAGTTTACTTACGCGCATAGGACAACGTGGAGGTCGAGGACAAAGCCTGGTTTTGACGGCATCACTCTGCGTATCCCGATTAGGAAATACATAAAATTTTTACTTTCGACCAGCAGCAAAATTTGCATTGAACTTGGTGTAGAGAAACTGTTTCAAAATCAGGTTCATTAATTCGCTACATTTTTTTTTCCTTTTTTGAATTAGCTCGAGGGCTGAATTTCCCCAATCCAGAAGCACCGGGCTTGAAGGCCAACGAGAACATATATAACGCACGAGAGAATGTGCGTGCAGTGGTGTGAAAGTTTTAGTAATTTTTTCAGTAGAAGGAAAATAAAAGAAGCCCATTATTGAGTCGATAGGCCCCACTAAAACTGGTGAGTCCGTACGAGAGTCCTCCCACGCGTAGCATCAGTGTCTGAGATTGTACGAGCTCTGAAGAGTCCTCGTGAATATCGAGCCTGAACGAGCATAAAAAACCAGAAAAAAAAAGCGACAGCGGCGGTCTGGCGTTCGTTGAACATCAGCAGCTGCCAGTAACGAACCTGGCGTGGGTCGAAAGGCGTACACGGGCATCTCCCTTCCTTCTGATTGATAATACTGGCGTCACTCATGGGGAATTGACAAGATTAACGCTACTTGAAGCTCTAGATTTAGAACGAATCTTCGTTAGTTGCAAGGTTGAAAATGACGGTCTCGATAGGTAACCATTGTTTCAACAAACGCTACACGGGTACTTAGAAAAAGGCGTTCATTTACTAGAGAGAGATTAATTACATGTTCGGAATTCGGGTGGGAATTGAGATAATTAATATTACACGGCTGAACTTGGGCCATCTCCGGCCTCGATGACTCGATGCCGGTAGAAAATATCAGTTTTCTGACACTTACGATAAAGAGTTCGTCCTTCAAACTGCATATTAGACTGCTAGATCCTCGTTCAATGTAGCCTGTATTAGATCCACAGCTTCTTGGGATCGAGGCCTGATTGAGCACTTGAATGGGAGCGGCATGCTGGTGTTAACCAGTGAGTATATTTCGAGATTTCAAGGAACAGGGCGTACACGACAAGGGCGGAGAAGTAGTCATGGTTGGGTTCTATCACCTTTCCGTCCTCCCCGACGGCCTTTGTGATATCCAATGTAGCTAAGAGAGATGCTATAGTAATCCACAGAGATGAAGTTGCCATGTGTCGTCCAGGACACTCTCTGGGGAAAGGGCATTAATGTAGCATTTGGACGATGGATGAACGCACCGTCGCCCGAAGCCAAATGCCGCGTCGGGGTTTCTGATAGCGGGATTCGGTTTCCCGTCCAAAAGGAAGCGTTCGGGCTTGAATGCATATGGGTCTGGATACATGACCTAGATCAGGTCAGATGAGGATACAAGATCTGAGGCTGAAAATTACCTCGTCATGAAGGATAGCCCTATGAGCAGTTCAAGTTTACGTCTCAGATCTCGAACTGTGCTACATACCATGCGTTTGCGATCACAATTGAACCCGCAGGCAGCCTATACCCCTGGTACTCGTCTTCAACCGGTAGAAAGTGGGGAACTCCTAAAGAATTATTCAGCTAATTTCTCGGGCATGTTCCCTTGCGAACCAACCAATCGGTGCCACAGCCCTCCACCGAAGGACCTCTTTTACAACTGCAGATACATACGGCAAGGATTTCTCGTCATCGAAATCGGGTAGATGACCCTTCTGAACGGCTGAATCGATCTCGGCCTGGGCCTTCTTCTGCGCTTCAGGATTGTAAAGCATGGCAAGAATGAACGTGCCCAGAGCCGAAACTGTGCTATCAGTGCTGGCCGTGTACATAGTCCCAGCCGTCGATTTAATGGTCTGCTCCTGGTATTCTTTGTCCGTGCAGTCTTCCAGCATCCGAAGCGCAGATGCGGTGAAGGAATGCGGAGCCTTTCCCATAGCCTACACACATGAGACACAAATTAAATAGAAATATTTGAGCTTACGATGTTGAGTTTCGCTTGGGCAAAGGGTTTATCAACCATGCCCCGCGCTAATCTCCGCCATGTATTCGCTTGGCGCTTGAAGCCAGCCCCAGGGAACCACTGCGGGACATATTTCAACAGTGGGATTGAATCCTATACGGTGTTTAAGGTGGAATCATGAATGGTTCATGCACTTACGACAAGGAACCTCCCAGGAACACTGGCATTGCCCAAACTATGCAGAGCTGCGTCGGCCAAAGTGACGTATGGGTCATTTGCCGGTTCAACATCAATTCCGTACGCCACAGACATTATAATTTCGCCAGCCATGCTGATGGATTTCAACAGATGTCTACAGAAAGAAACAGAACTACAACTGCGTACTGTCTCAAATGATCCATGAACCCATCAGGGTTGTGGAGTATGCGGCGAAGTAATCCGTGACTTGCTGTGAGCTCTTTAGGACGGAACAGCCTTGCAGCTTCGCTGTTGAACGCGTTGTGAAACACGCGTCGATGCGCACGCCTAGTAAAAATAAGGCAGGTCGAAGGTGATTGAAGGCAAGTACTGACCAGTGCTCGCCTGTCAAGTTTCATAGATAATCATCATAAACCAGTGAAACTGGAAGTCTCGAACCGTATTTCATAAAACCTGGACGGCATCAGCAAGCCCCGTAATACAGCTGTGAATGTGCAAACCGAAATTGAAATCCCAACCCATCAATTCGTTGACCATCGGAAGTCGCGCTCTGAAATCTTGCACGTCATGGAAGAGGACTCGAAACCATAACAGCAGCTTGCCTATCCGAATAAATGGCGGACCTCTTCTCAAGCAGATCCACGGCCGCCTCCGACGAGGTCAAGACAATAATAGATGTGCCAGCGATATTCAAATGAATAATATCGGAATCTAATTTAGTTCAAGTTGTCAGTATCTAGTTCAGGAGACATTGGTACGACGTGCCGTAGCATTTGCTCCATTCCATGTAGGTCTCCCATTCAAAGGTGGAAGGGAGATCAAAGAGATTGCCCACAAGAGGCAACTTCCGCGGTCCCGGTGGAAGGGGGAGGCGCTTACGCCACAAGCGGAGACAGTAGATTCCAAGAGAGATTGTAGCACAAACGATCAAGTTGTAGATGTCGAATAGTGCCATGGATGGCGGCCGGGGATAGGTCGGTTCTTTTAGTTCATGGAATGGGCTGCGATTTAAAAGGACGTATGTCGAGAAGGTTTCCAGGAACGAACCCAGGAGTCCTTTCGGGCCGATAGAACAGCACAAGGATGTTGTGAATGTATTATCTTAGCTCATGATGGCCTGGAATCGGAATCTAGCGTTCACGCGAAGATTCAGGTGTAGACAGGGAGAATGAAAGGTGTGCGATGACATTGATTCATTGAATAACGGTGGCGTCCTTGCAATTTCTCTGTGAATGGAAAGGGATCCAGGGTCGGTGGAGCACCGGAATCGATGTTTATCCCAAACCCTGGGTCAGCTGCCGAACACTTTTGTAATCAAGCATAAGCGGGACAGATAGAATTGCCCTGAAAATCAAAGCTGCCGTTATCAGCCTGGCTTTTGCAAACAAAATATCACACAGCCATTGGATAAATTCACTTCCCGTAGTTTATGGAAACATACCTTGACTGTACCACAAGGCGCCTGCGACCTTGAACGTGGTTCATGGCGGAATTCCCTGATGTTACAGTTCACCTCGCAGCATTGTAGAAAGATCTCCTAGAGGCGTTCGTACGGTATTTTAAGGAGCGGGGAAACCGAAGACCAATGTTTGGAGCTGGACTCCTGGAGCCTGCGTGCCACTTGGTCGAATACTTCATAAACGCTCTATGTCTTCAATTCTGATCGGCCAGAGCGTTATCTATCGTACGTAGTTCGAGTTTCAGCAGCCCCAGAAGGAGGAGGAACACAACGGAGGAACACAACAGAGCAGCTGCAGTGAATGAGGCTGCGGCGAAACAAAGGCGGAAAAGTATATTTACAAACAAACCGCAGCTCCGTGTCATGCGGTGCCATTTAGAGGAACCGGTCAGCAAATCGACTAAAGAGAGTAACAGCCTTCAGAGAGTAGCAGGACGCTGAGTGCTGAGGATTATTATGGTTGAGTCGAAGCAGGCTGAGACGTTGATGGCATCACTGCCTGCAACCTAATTAGGAAACACCAATTTCCGTTCTATATAGTTCGTCGTATCGACTCCACTAATATAGCATCGAGCGTGGCTCTAGTACGTGGAAGGTGTTCAAAATATACACTAGATTGAAAAAATTCTGATAGCTTGAACTTCGCGGAGAACAGAAAGCGGAGAGTTTGCGCGTTATCATTTCCCCCCCAATTCTTCAATTTCACAATCCAGAAACATCGGGAAGAAAATATATAACACAGAGAATGTGCGTGCAGTAGCGCAAAAGCATTAGTGAAAATTTTCAGCCGAAGCCAAAATGAAGCCCATGATTTAGTCGATGGCCCCATTACAGTAAACTGGCAGGAGTTCAAGTTTCGATACCGAGTCCTCCCATACGCAGCATCGGTGTCTGAGATTGTAAAAGATCTGACGACTCGTGAATATCGAGCCTGAACGAACATATACCAGGAGGCGGTCTGGCGTCATTGATGTCGTTGAACATCAGCAGCTACCAGAACGAACCTGACAAGGGTGAAAGGCATACACGGGTATCTCCCTTCCTTCTGATTAATAATCCTACTGGCATCACTCGTCACCCATGGGACATTGACAAGATTAACCAGCAAGAACCCTACTTGAAGCTCTAGATTTAGAGCAAAGTTTGAATCCAATAGTTACAGGGTTGAAGATGACGGTCTTGATAGGTTGGGCAACAATTGGTTCAACAAACGCTACACGGGTAGAAAAACGGCATTTAGTTACTAGAGAGATTAATTACATGTTCCGAATTCGGGTGGGAATTGAGCGAGAATAGTTAATATTACACGGTTGAACTTGTGCTATCTCCAGTCTCGATAACTCGATGCCGATAGCAAATATCACTTTCGGCACATAAAGAGTTCGTACTTCAAATTCCATATTAGACTGCTAGATCCTCGTTTAATGTGGCCTGTATTAGATCCACAGCTTCTTGGGATCGAGGTCTGATTGAGCACTTGAAGGGGAGCGGCATGCTGGTATGAACCAGTGAGTATATTTCGAGATTTCAAGGAACAGGGCGTACATGACAAGGGCGGAGAAGTATTCATGGTCGGGTTCTATCACCTTTCCGTCCTCTCCGACGGCTTTTGTGATATCGAATGTGGCCAAAATAGACGCTATAGTTATCCACACAGACGAGGTTGCCATGTGTCTTCCAGGACACACTCTGGAAGAAGGCATTAATGTAGCATTTGGACCATGGATGAACGCACCGTCGCCCAAAGCCAAATGCTGCATCGGGGTTTCTGAGCGCGGGATTCGGTTTCTCGTCCAAAATGAAGCGTTCGGGTTTGAATGCATATGGGTCTGGATACATGACCTAGAACAGGTCAAATAAAGATACAAGATCTGAGGCTAAAAATTACCTCGTCGTGAAGGATAGCCCTATGAGAAGTTCAAGTCTGGGTCTCAGGTCTCAGAACTGTGCTACATACCATATGTTTGCGATCACAATTGAACCCGCAGGCAGCCTATACCCCCGATACTCGTCTTCAACCGGTAGAAAGTGGGGAACTCCTAAAGAATTATTCAGCTAATTTCTCGGGCATGTTCCCTTGCGAACAAACCAATCGGTGCCACAGACCTCCACCGAAGGACCTCTTTGACAACTGCAGATACATACGGCAAGGATTCCTCGTCATCGAAATCGGGTAGATGACCCTTCTGAACGACTGAATCGATCTCGGCCTGGGCCTTCTTCTGCGCTTCAGGATTGGAGAGCATGGCAAGAATGAATGTGCCCAGAGCAGAAACTGTGGTATCGGCGCCGGCTAAGTACATAGTCCCAGCCGTCGATTTAATGGTTTGCTCCTGGTATTCTTTGTCTGTGCAGTCTTCCAGTGTCGGAAGCGCGGATGCGATGAAGGAATGCGGAGCCTTTCCTATAGCCTACAGAAATGAGACACAAATTCAATCAAAATATTTGAGCTCACGATGTTGAGTTTCGCTTGGGCAAAAGGTTTATCAACCATGCCCCGCGCTAATCTCCGCCATGTATCTGCTTGGCGCTGGAAGCCAGCCCCAGGGCACCACTGCGGGACATATTTCAACAGCGGGATTGAATCCTACACGGTGTTCATGGTGGAACCATGATTGGCGGATGCAGATCGAGGCAACTCACAACAAGGAACCTCCCAGGAACACTGGCAGTGACCAAACCATGCACGGCTGCCTCGGCCAGAGTGACGTATGGGTCGCCTTCCGGTTTAACATCAATTCCGTACGCCGCAGACATTATGATTTCGCCGGCCATGCTGATGGATTTCAGCAGATGTCTACAGAAAGAAACAGAACTACAACTGCGTACTGTCTCAAATGGTCCATGAAACCATCAGGGTTGTGGAGTACGCGGCGAAGTAATTCGTGACTTGCTGTGAGTTCTTTAGGACGAAACAGCCTTGCAGCTTCGGTGTGGAATACACTGTGAAACAACCGTCGATGCGCGCGCCTATTAAAAATAAGGCAGGCGGGAAATGATTGAATGGGAAGTACTGACCAGTGCTCGCCTGTCAAGTTTCATAGATAATCATCATAAAATAGTCAAACTGAAAGTCTCGGACCGTATTTCATTAAAGCTGAACGGCATCAGTAAGCTCCCGAAACGCAAACCTGAATGTGCAAACCAAAGTTGAAGTCCCAACCCATCAATTCGACGACCATCGGAAATCGTGCTCTGCAATCTTGAACGTCATGAAAGAGGACTCGAAACCACAACAGCAGCTTGCCTATCCGAATAAATGGCGGACCTCTTTTCAAGCAGATTCACGGCCGCCTCCAAAGAAGATAAGACAATGACAGATGTACCGGCAACATTCAAATGAATGATATCGGAATCTGAGAACCAGTCGTCAGTATCCAACACGGGAGACATTGGTACGACGTGCTGTATTGTTTGCTCCATTCCATGTACGTCTCCCATTCAAAGGTGGAAGGGAGATCAAAGAGATTTCCCACAAGAGGCAACTTCCGCGGTCCCGGCGGAAGGGGGAGGCGCTTACGCCGCAAGCGGAGACAGTAGATTACAAGAGAGATTGTAGCACAAATGATCAAGTTGTAGATATCGAATAGTGCCATGGATGGTGGCCGGGGTAGATCGGTTGTTTTGGTTCATCGAATGAGCTGCGATTATAAGGAACATGTGTCGAGAAGGCTTCTGGGGTTCTCTCCGATGCTGAGTCGGAAGAACGAGCCCAGGAATTCTGTCGGGCCGATAAAACAGCACAACGGCTCACTGACCCGGATGTTGTGGATGTATTATTTTAGCTCGCGTCGTCCTGGAATAGGAACCTCGCGTTCACGCGAAGGTAGACAGGGATAACGAAAGGTCACCGGAGCTGTCCGATGACATTAATTCGTTCAGTGTAGGTGGCGTACAATCCGTCCTTGCAAATTCTCTGTGAATGCGAAGGGATTCGAGGTCGGCGGAGTACCGGGATCGATGTTCATTCCAAAGCCTGGGTCAGTGCTGGCGAATGCACCTTTGTAATACAGAATGTATTTGTGAAAGGGGAAGAAAGAGATGCTCGCTGAAAATCAAAGCTGCCGCCATCGGTCTGACTTTTCGAAAAATAGCCACTGGATAGATTCACTTCCAGTCGTTGATAGAGACATACCTTGACTGCAGCACAATGCGCCTGCGACGGTGAACGTGGTTCATGGCGGAATTCCCTGATGTTCAACTCGTGGCATTGTGCAAAGATCTCCGAGAGGCGTTCGTACGGTAGTTTACGGAGCGGGAAAGCGCAGACCGATGCTTGAAGGTAGACTCCTGGAGTCCTGCCGGTGCGTGCTTGGTCGTACACATCCTAAACACACCATGTCTTCAATTGGGTGAATGATTTGATCGGCCAGAGCGATATCTATTGTAGTTCGAGCATCAGCGGCCCCAGAAGGAGATGGAACACCAGAGAGCAGCCGCGGAGACAAAACAAGGTGAAAAGGTATGGTTACATAGAAACTCACCGCAGCTCATTTAGAGTGAAGTTGGGGAAACCGGTGAGAAAAATCGACAGAAACAAAGTAGCAGGACGCTGAACGCTGAGGATTATTATGGTCGAGTTGAAGTAAGCTCGGACTTTTGATGGCATGAGTCACTGCCTGCAACCCCAATTAGGAAACACGCCAATTCTGCCCCGTTCGTCATTAGCAACATGGAGCCTGGGTTTAACGTTTAGTACGTGGGAGGTGTTCAAAATCTACACTAGCGATAATTCCCAGTGAGAATCCCGTCTGGGCAGGTATGCTCAAACCTGCTCAAATATGCTTCATGTAATCAGCTCATATTCAAACACATCTCAGCATCTCAGAGCATATAATCTGGACTTTTTCTCTGGGCTGACATGCTCAGATATGTGGGGCTATGGGCCAACCCGCGCAGTTATGCTTCAATATGCTGCTTATACTTTTAGTTGTAATTCAATTGAAATATATTGCATTTTCGCTACATAATACATGAATCATACTAAGCCCATTCACCGGCTGCCGCCACCATGTCGGACGACCTTGACCCGACGCTGGCGGGCCTACCTAGGACGAATATCAGCGAAGAATAGCATTAGGAGGGATAAAATACTTCACCTGTGGTCATCCGAGTACGTTCTTCCATCGACATCGCATAGCGCAACAGAAATCACTTGTAGAGCGTGGGCGAGAGCGGAGGCAGCGGGGGCGGGAAAATGGGAAAGCAAATGAGGGAGCGTAGCCGTGCAAGGTACGAGGCAGAGGTGCGCAATACCGGTGTGAGTGAGATTGTAGAACATTGGCAGCGAATGTGGGTAGACATGAAAATCGAAGAGTGAACCTTGTTAAAACACCACATGAGCTCGTTGTGCTGATACCATGTAGCCGGACACATACCGGTTGCCCTGGTGCAGCCCACGACACTTCACTCCGTGTCGTCCCCTGTCGGCCTATTCTATGTGCGAGATGCCAGGCGAAGACAAAAGCCAGAGTTACAAAACTGGAAATTAGCCAGCTGAGCATGATATACAAGCAAACAGACTTACACTGCGTATTCCAAGTGTTATTCAAAGAATCCTATCGTGAAGTAAGGGATGGATAAAAAAAAATGTATGTATCACGCACAGTTTAGAGACGAAGAATGAGCGGGAAGGGGCGTCGGGAATCCAAATCGCAAGGCTCTAGAGGACCGGAATGCGAGGACCACTGTGGAACCGACGAAGCGACGATGTGAGTGTACCCGGCCTGGATGAAGACAGAGGTCAGAGCCATAGAGGTCGCACTAAAGTTCATTGACTCGTCGTTTTCTCCGCACTGCGCATAATAGTAAGAAGAACACCATTGTAGTAGACAGCATAAGTAAAGAGTCGTCCCTGCATAGAGATAAAAGTACTGACGAGGGTGCGTAGGCGCCAAGTCGCGTAGTATGGACATTGGAATGTAAAAGTAAGTGAAAGAGATATGTCTCGAGATGATGAGAAGCACACCTGTCAGCGCATGTCGTTCGCGTCGTCGCGGCTATGGATGCATTAGACATCAGAGTCGCGTCAGAGGGAGACATGACCACATACCACGGAGGAGATCTGTTGCACCCCCAATTCCAAGCTACATCCACAGCAAGTCAGAGAAATGTCAAGGTCGCGAAAGAGACGCGTACCCTGCGTCTTTTCAGTCGAGTCATGCGACACGCTCCCGCGGATGCATGAGAGTCGCGTCAAAAGAGTTTAGACTAGTGGTTAACAAGGACGGGAGAGGTGGCGTGGCGAGAGGGCAGAGGCAGAGAGGGGACCCGGAGATGGTGGTGGTACGAGAACAAGAAGTGTTTCAAACTCCGACCGCCGCTGTCGGGTTATGACGGCATCGGCGGTGTGCTCTTCACTTTGATTCACCCGAAGTTTTACTGAACTCTGCCGAAGTCAGAAGCGGGTCGAAATTTGTTTTGAAAAGTGAAATTCGGCGGGCGGAATCAAAAAGCTCTAAATATTTGACATCTTTGATCTGCGCTCAACAGATTGGAACATATGGACCAGATCTGAACACGTCTGAGCATACCTGCCCAGACGGGATTCTCACTGGGGATAATTGATTGGAAAAAAATCAGATAGCTTGAATTTAGCGGAGCAGCTTGCACGTGATCATTAGTTTTTTCTTCTTCTTTCAATTCTGAAGTCGAATTTATAAGGCGGCCTCAGCTA